>LPNX011076063.1:231356-251132 GCA_001517045.1 Pseudotsuga menziesii | reverse complement strand
CATGACTAGCTCTCTCAAATTTGTGCTCTGGGTGTTTTCCTAGGATACAACCTTGGCATACTCCTTTGGAAAATTTTATCTTGGGCAACCCTATGACCATCTATTTTTCACTAAGATAAAAAAGATACTTGTAATTTAGGTGGCCAAATCTTTCATGCCAAATCTTTCTTTCTTCATTAGCATGAATCAGAAGAGCAGAGGGGTTTGAGTAGGGTAGGAAGTGTGAGAACATGTATACCTTCTGAGCATGATTCACAACTCCTTTTGCAATGACTTTACCACTTGAGATCTCTGTGATCTCAACTTCATCAGGGGAGAATATGACCTTCTTAGGAGACCCAGTGTGAGTCATCTGGTACACTGACAAGAGGTTGGAGGTAATACTAGGAACATACAACACATTGTTGAACTGACCATGATCAAGATCAATCCTCCCTTTGCCCAAACTTTCAGTGAGAGAGTCATCTCCCAGTACTATAGGTGGTCCTTTCGACATGTCAAGTGAGGAGAATGCCTCCTTGGTCAAGACCATGTGTCTTGAAGCTCCAAAATCAATGATAAAACTAGGTGAGCTTGATGTGCCAGCAACCAATGCATGAACTCTCTCTCTGTCATCTGAACTTGATCCTCCTTCTCTCTTCTTTGAGCTTTCTGGAAGGGAGATGCCATTCTTCTCCAGGAGTTGGGTCAGCATGTCTATTTTATTTTTCATACAAGAGCTTTCAGTGTGATTTCCCTTATTACAGTATGTGCACTTGTTCATTTCACCTTTATTCTTCTTCTTCTGGTAGTTCTTCTTGGAACCTTGTGGCTCCTCTGGAGACTGTTTCTTGTCTCTCTTTTGCTCTGGTGGATTTTTAGCTTTCTTTTTTCTTTTTAAATCCACCTTCGAATCTCCAACAATCAGAGCTTTATCTTTGGATGGTTTGATGGTGCCCATCATCACCAGCTTGTCTTGTTCTTGTGTGAGAGATTCCATGAAATTTGCAAGGCTAGGCATCTTCTAGGTTCAAGCTGTCAGTTTTGTGGCATAGAAGGTCGAAACAAACACTATGATAGTCAGGGCCAAGCTTCGAGAGAATGGCCAAGACCAGCTGATCATCCTTCTTTTCGATCCCACACTGTTTGAGCTACAAAACAAGTGCTTTGAACTTGGAGAAATAGAGTTGCAGAGATTCAAAGCTATTGGGACTCAGGGAAATCAACTCATTTTCGATTTGATGTCCCCTCATCTTGTCTGTCTTTCCAAAAATATTAGTAAGCTTCTCCCATACTTCATTCGGTGATGTCAATCCATCAAGATGGAAAAGGAGGTCTCTGGAAATACTCAGACACAGGAGACCATAGGCCTCATCCCTCCTGTTGTGCCATTTTATCTTCTCTGCAGCTGCATTGGGCTCTGATTCTATTGCCATAGTCACCCTGTAGAGGAATTTCTCTCTCAATAGTATCTCCATCTCTGCTTTCCATTCAAATAAATTGAAAGGAATCAAGATGATCTTCTCAATTGATCCATAGCTTAGAAATTTTCCCGGCTGTCAGTAGAAGGCTCCCAGTCACTGATGTCAAACCTGCAAAACAATTTTGAAGGAGATAAATCAACTACAATGGCTCTGATACCATCTAGAAATTGAACCCAGTGATAGATTAGTTTTACTCACAACAATTATCAATTGAACATGCAAAATCACTCACAAAAGAGACTGAATAATGAGCTGAACACTAAACTGTATTGAATAAGTGCACAATAGCCAACCCTGTAACATAATAGGTTGCTTCATTAAATAATTACATAATGGATTCGAATGCATGAGGAGCAATTTGAATCTAGCATAAAGCAGGCTTACTAAAATTAAGCAAATCCCCCATAGGTGAAAAAAGTTGATCCAAAATCAGTCATGGAGCTCACGAATTGGAAAAAGTGCTTAGGCAAGCTAAAGAGTGATGGAATGACAACTCATACATTCTTTTCCAAGGAGAAAAGAGTGGAGGATGAAGAGGACAAAAAACTAGTTCACCTCACCTAGTCAAACTTTCCCTATTGCCTTAAAGCACTGAAAAAGAAGGCAATAAAGCAGAAAAAGCAGAAGGGCACCTAGGAGACCAGGAATAAAGCAGAATTGATTCCTTGAGATTTCCCAAGCGCTACATGGGTCAAATTAGGCAAGTTGGACCACTATGGATAGGTAATTGACAACTTGCATAAGGTGGGACACGTGAACTAGGCAAATAAGACAAAAATAATTAAATTAATGTCTAAGGTAGCTAACTATGGGTTGATTATTCTAACAGAAGTGAATGAAGAATCTCCACTAAAATATGAACCAAATAATGAGCAAAAAAACAAGGAGACTTCAAATGTCTCAAAGAAGTATAACCCATACATCCATGAATGAGAGAATCATAAGGATATAACAAAGTATGTAGTTGGAAACAAAAATGTTCTCCAATCATAATTCTATTCACCCTAGTTTTGGGTGAAGTTCCTCCAACATCAAATGAACCAAGTGTTGAGCAAGAAAAACCCCGAGTATTCAAGTGACTCAAATGCATATCATAGGTGCATCCATGTATATGTGCATCATCATAAAGTAACAAATGATGCTGCTGAAAACTTGAATAATAATGTGCTCCAACCATTTCATCATAAAAAGTAGATCTAGGAGTTCCATACTCATGTGGCTCCATAAAAAAGAACCCTTTCACCCATACTTCATTCAGACTAATGTTGCAAAACATGGAACTGCAGGATGTAGGAGAATTAACTAACTCACCCAAATGATCAAAAAGTGCATAATTTTCATCATGGGAAGGATCCATATGGGTATTATCATGCAGATCCTTCAAAAGTGTGAAACCTTTGTCATAGATTGGTCCCAATGTAGAGGAATCATGCTCTTCTTTAAAAATTGCATAGCCTTCATCAAGAGATAATTTAAGTTCCTATTCCACCAAATAAATTGTTTATATCTCTTCAAGTTCATCTTCAAACACATCAAGCACCTTCAAATTTCCATAGTTCTCATGATCCACCATGTCATGAGAATCCTCCAAACAATCTACCCTTTGACAATCTGAAACAAAGGAGGAAAAACAAGTATCTTGCAACTTTTCAAAAAGTTTCTCATTTTGAATTGTGAGATTATGATTATACTCATTATTATTTAAGTATTCATCATGTAACAATTCATTAAGCTCAACCAAATTTTTTCTATAAAAAATAAAAGACATGAAATTACCTTCAATGTTGCACATTGCTCTTTGAATCTTCTCCATGTCTTCAAGGAATGATGCATCCTCCAATGAAGAAATTTTCCAACAAGAATTTGACACCAATGCTTTAGTGTCATGTAGTATTCTAAGGGACTATTGGATCTTATTTTCATTCATATTTAAGGACCCTTCAAGAAAATGAGGATCTTGCAAATGAACCTCCTCATCTTCTACCTTCTTGCTTGGACCAACTTCATGAAGCTCAAGTGGTGATGGGGAAGTTGGTCTTGTTTCTTCTTCAACTCCTACAAGGTATTCATTTTCATGTTTAATAGAAATTTTCCTTGCAGAAAAATTTTGAAATCTAGTCTCTATGTCACTAACATAGAGTTGTGAGCACCCATTAGTAGGTACCCCTTCATAGTTCAAGCATCCATCAGTAGATTCTCTTTGTTTCATTTCCAATGTAGAATGTGTCTCGAAATGATCTTCAGTATATTCAATAGAAACTTCTTCATACTCATTTTTTGTATCTTCATCATTTTTAGAGTCACTTGGGAGTTAATTTCGATCCTCATCATGTACTACTTCTTCTATTTCACCTATTTCAGAACTAGGTGGTTCACGGGTCTCCTCATTTTGCTCCTTCAAGCAAGTTGATGCATTTTTCCCCTTGATTTTCTTAAAATCAATATATTTTCTCCAACTTTGGATAGCAAAAAATTTGAATCCTTTCATAATATTATTGGTCATTTCTTCAAAGATAGGTTCCATAATTTTTATAAGCTCCTCACCCTCATATGAGGTTCCCTTTTCATCCCTAGTCATAGTTTCCTCTTCAACAAAAGAACTTTTGGGTTTCAATATATAATGGTGGTCCCTAAATTCCTGTACTCATAAATATCAAACCACATCAGGTTTCAAGATCATGATATGATACCATTTTAATGTTCCTTTTTGAAATTTTATTAAATTACCAATTTTTCCACTTTTTCCCCAATTTCGACCTTAACTAGTTTTGATGTCTAGACCTCGAAATTGACCCAAATGCTCCAAAATTTTCTCAAAAGGTACATGAATGATATTATAAATTAAATATGATATTCAGTAATGTTTTATGATCTTCCCAATTACTTTTGTAACTTGTTTAATGTTCTGTTCAAAGTAGGAGCCTTTACTAGCAAATTGGGGCTCCAATTCCCCATGGGTAATTGCCAAAAATGGCTTCTGAAATGGTCCCAACGTCACTCGAGTTTATGAAAATATGAAGGGGAAACATAAGGAGAATTTTTAAATTCTCATATGAATCATGTTTCATTTTATACATTCTGTTATGACTCTTTCCAAAACAGCTCCCAAATCACAATTTCGACCCTTGGGAAAAAGGCATCAAATATTCTCCCAATGCAATAAAAATGAGTAAACTGGATTCCAATGCTTATGTACTGAACATGAGACTTTAAATACATATTAATTACATTCCATTCATTATAAATTTATCATATATACATTCCTCCTTTTGAAATAATTATCATTATCAATGTAGTGGGGAAATGGTCATTGTTTCCTCATTAATAATCATTTTTCCTTACAACCATTTGATATTTAGACCTGATAATTTTTTATAATGAATAAAATATAATATTTATATTATTACAATCATTAATGGACAATGAAAATATCTCCCAATTCGAAATCAGTATCATTACAATGGTGCACAACAAGATAGTGGGGAAATGACACTATTTCTTCATTGTTTAACATTTTTACGTGAAATATTTTGGAATTTAGACCTGAGAGTATTATGAAATTGAAATACAAAGAATTATATCATAATATAAAATAATGGAGAATTATAATCTTCCGCAAAGAGACCAATATCTCACCCAAAGCGCAATCCCTGCATGAGCAAGAATATGCTTCAAAAATTGAAATGGTTGAGAGAAAGTGATGTAATAGAAGAATACACAATATTCCCTTTATTTTACACTTGAAAATAATACTCCATTAAATCTCCATGAAATACCTTAGTGGCCTCTCCAAACACCAACTTGGATGGGAATCTTTCACCCTCGAAATTGGCTAAGGCAAGAAAACTAGTCATCCACTAGCTCTCACAATCCACAAATGAAAATTTATCAAATGATCAAAAGCCATTATCTTGGTTTATTCCTATATTTTATAAAAATATTTATCCTTCTAAGGTTACCATTCCATCCAAAAACTCAAGACAATTCAAATTTGGGTGTGGGCTTAAGATTTTCCATGTGTCCTCCCTTTCTTAGCCTTCCATCTTCCCCCAATTTGAGTAGAAACCCATTGAACTTCCCAAACTTGCATGAGAGACCTCTTGGATGCTCTATTTCGACCTGAAATTTCATATATGTTAGATTTCATCCTTCAGATCTTACTTTTTTCATAGGTATCATAGCATCTTCATCATTGTTGTCATAGAGCTAGGGAACCTAGTCCGAGTATCTCACTAGCTCCAATATGCCTCTTCCTCTTCCATGGGAGTTAATATTCCACTCCAATTCGACCTGAATTGATTAATGAAAGTTATATTTACCTTCCAAATCATCCGAATACCCTTATTATTCTTATGGATTCAAAATGACAAGAGGAGGATGCCATGTGGCATAGAAAATCTAGCTTGTGTGGGTACCACATTCTCCATGTGTCTTCATGACCAATTTTCACTTTGATTTTCCATTTTATTTATTTATTTAGCTAATTTATTAAATATTTATTCCATTCTAATTTTAAAACATCATTTATTGTCCCCCTTATTCCAAATCCCAAAGCTTCCACCCCCAACCTAGGAAACTAGTAAATTATTTGACCATTAGCATCAATTTGAAAAACTCTAATGAATATGGAAAATCTGATTAGGACATTGTGACCCAATTTCAAATATGGGACATGATAAATCCTCCCTTACTAATATTGCTTTTCCTCAAGAAATTTCAAACATGGCTTTTAAAGAACCTTCTTTCTGTATGATTCTTTGAAGTTGCCACTGAGTTTCCCAACTTTGAGTCTTTGAGATTCCATGAATATTTTAGAGAGGAAACACCATGATTTCTGCTACACTACTATGATTAAAATAAATTTATTAAGTGGGGAATCCATCTCCCATACTGCTTATTTCTGGAAAAAATTGAAATCAATGGGACTAAAATCTATCCCAGGGTCCCATTGCTTGTATTGCACTCCAACAATTAAGAGTGCTCTCCAACCCATACCATTAGGAAAGAGAATTTCGGGATCCCATTTTCTTGTATGAATTCTTCCACACGTCATAATTACATAATATATATCATCAAATTACATAACAACATAATAAAAATGTACATAAAGGAGGTGCCTCATCAAAAAATCATGAAAGTGCTTATACCTCCAAGTAAGTAGACCACCATTGCCAAGTGCATACAAGATTCAAGTGACCAATAAAATCTGCTCCAATGACATAGGTGAGGATCCCATGTCCTATAATGCTACTCCAAAAGGATGTGATATGCATCAAAATATTCAGCCATGTATTCTTCCATCCAAGAAGTGAATGAAGAATCTCCACTAAAATCTGAACCAAATAATGAGCAAAAAAACAAGGAGACTTCAAATGACTCAAAGAAGTCTCACCCATACATCCATGAATGAGAGAATAATAAGGATATAACAAAGTATGCGGCTGGAAACAAAAATTTTCTTCAATCATAATTCTATTCACCCTATTGTTGGGTGAAGTTCCTCCAGCATCAAATGAACCAAGTGTTGAGCAAGAAAAACCATGAGTCTTCAAGTGACTCAAATGCATATCATAGGTGCATCCATGTAGATGTGCATCATCATAAATTAACAAAGGATGATGCTTCAAATGTGAGTAAGAATGTTCTCCAACCATGTCATCATAAAACGTATATCTAGGAGTTCCATACTCCTCATGTGGTGCCATAAAAAAGAACCCTTTCACCCATACTGCATTGAGACTAATGTTGCAAAACATGGAATTGTAGGATGTAGAAGAATGAAATAACTCACCCAAATGATAAAAAAAGTGCAGAAGTTTAATCATGGGAAGGATCCATATGGGTAGTATCATGCAGCTCCTTCAAAAGTGTGAAACCTTTGTCATAGATTGGTCCCAATGTAGAGGAACCATGCACTTCATTAAAAAATGCATAACCTTCATCAAGAAACAATTTAAGTTCCTCTTCCACCACATCAAGTGTTTGGATCTCTTCAAGTTCATATTCAAACAAATCAAGCACATTCAAATTTCCATATTTCTGATGATCCACCATGTCATGAGAATCCTCCAAACAATCTACCATTTGACAATCTGAAACATAGGAAAAAAAACAAGTATCTTGCAACTTTTCAAGAAGTTTCTCATTCTGAATTATGAGTTGATGATTATACTCATTATTCTTCAAGTACGCATCTTGTAACAATTCACTAAGCTCAACCAAATTGTTTCTATCAAAAATAAAAGACATGAAATTACCTTCAATGTTGCACATTACTCTTTGAATCTTCTCCATGTCTTAAAGGAAGGATGGATCCTCCAATGAAGAAATTTTCCAACAAGAATTTGACAGCAATGATTTAGTGTCATGTAGTATTCTAAGGGAATATTGGATCTTATTTTCATTCATATTTAAGGACCCTTCAAGAAAATGAGGATCTTGCAAATGACCCTCCACATCTTCTTCCTTATTTCTTGGACCAACTTCATGAAGCTCAAGTGGTGATGGGGAAGTTGATCTTGTTTCTTCTTCAACTGCTACAAGGTCTTCATTTTCATGTTTACTAGAAATTTTCCTTACAAAAACATTTTGAAATATGATATATATGTCACCAAAATAGAGTTCTGAGCACCCATCAGTAGATACCCCTTCATAGTTCAAGGATCCATCAGTAGATGCTCTTTGTTTCATTTCCAAAGTAGAATGTGTCTCGAAATGATCTTCAGTATTTTCAAAATAAAATTATTCATACTCATGTGATGTCTCTTCATATTTTTTAGAGTCACTTGGGGGTGAATTTCGATCCTCTTCATGTATTACTTATTCTACTTCACCTATTTCAGAACTAGGTGGTTCACGGGTCTCCTCCTTTTTCTCCTTCAAGCAAGCTAATGGATTTTTCCCCTTGGTTTTCTTAAAATAAATATATTTTCTCGAACTTTGGATAGACAAAAATTTTAATCCTTTCATAATATTCTTATTCATGTCTTCAAAGATAGGTTCCATAATTTTTATAAGCTCCTCACCATCATATCAGGTTCCCTTTTAATCCCTAGTCATAGTTTCCTCTTCAACAAAAGAACTTTTGAGTTTCAATATATAAGGTGGTCCCTAAATTCATGTCCTCATAAATGTCATACCACATCAGGTTCCAAGATCATGCTTTGATACTACTGTAATCTCCCTTTTTGAAATTTTATTAAATGACCAATGTTTCCACTTTTTCCCCAATTTCGACCTTAACTAGTTTTGATGTCTAGACCTCGAAATTGACTCAAATGCTCCAAAATTTTGTCAGAAGGTGCATGAATGATATTATAAATTAAATATGATGTTCATTGATGTTTTATGATTCCCCCAATTACTTCTGAAACTTGTTTAATTTTCTGTTGAATGTAGGAGTCTTTACTAGCAAATTGGGGCTCCAATTCCCCATGGGTAATTGCCAAAACTGGCTTCTGAAATGGTCCCAAAGTCACTCAAATTTATGAACAGAGGAAGGGGATGCATAAGGGAAAATTTTAAATTCTCATATGCATCATGTTTCATTTTATATAGTCTCTTATGACTCTTTCCAAAACGGCTCCCAAATCACAATTTCGACCCTTGGGAAAAAGACACCAAATATTCTCCCAATGCAATAAAAATGAGTAAAATGGATTCCAATGGATATGTACTGAACATGAGACTTTAAATAAGCATTAATTAAATTCCATTCAGCATAAATTTATCAGATATACATTCCTCCATTTGAAATAATCAGCATTATCATAGCATACATCAATGTAATGGGGAAATGGTCATTGTTTGCTCATTACTAATCAATTTTCCTTACAACCATTTGATATTTAGACATGAGACTTTCATATAATGAATAAAATAAAATATTTATATTATTACAATCAGTAATGTACAATGAAAATATTTCCCAATTTGAAATCATTAGCATTACAATGGTGCACAACAAGATAGTGGGGAAATGGCACTATTTCTTCATTGTTTAACATTTTTACATGAAATATTTTGGCATTTATACCTGAGAGTATTTTGAAATTGAAATATAGATAAATATATCAAACCATAAAATAATGGATCATTATAATATTCAACAAAGAAATCAATAGCTCACCCAAAGCGTAATCCCTCTATGAGCAAGAATGTGCCATAAAAATTGGAAATGGTTGAGAGAAAGTGATGCAATAGAAGAATAGACAATATTCCCTATAGCTTAAACCTACAAATAAAAATCCATTAAATATCCATGAAACACCTGAGTTGCCTCTCCAAACACCAACTTTGATGGGAATCTTTCACCCTTGAAATTGACTAAGGCAAGAAAACTAGTCATCCACTAGCTCTCACAATTCACAAATGACAATTTCTCAAATGATCAAAATACATTATCTTGGTTGCTTCATATATTTTATAAAAATCCTTAGAATTCTAAGGTTACCAATCCATCCACAAACTCAAGCCAATTCTAATTTGGTTGTGGGCTCAATATTTGCCATGTGTCCTCCCTTTCCTAGCGTTCCATCTTCCCCCAATTTGAGTAGGAACCCATTGAGCTTCCCCAAATCACATGAGAGACATATTGGATGCTCTATTTAGACCTGACATGTCAGATATGTCATATTTCAGACTTCAGATCTGATTTGTGTCATAGTTATCATATCATCTTCATCATTTTTGTCATAGAGCTAGGGAATCTATTCCAAGTGTCTCACTGGCTCTAGCTCCAACATGTCTCTTCCTCTTCCCTGGGAGTTACTCTTCCACTCCAATTCGACCTTAATTGATTCATGCCAAGTAGATTGACCTTCCAACTCATCTCAATACCCTTATGTTAGAATTTTAATTCCATTTAGATCTTCAAGAACATAGTTATGATTATGTTGCAGCAATTGAATGGAGAATGAACTTACAAACTAAGAAAAACAAACCACACAAGAAACAGACAGGTATTGCTCAGGAATTTACAGAATAGTCATCATAATAATATCCATTGTACAATGTAGTTCACATAGGTAGAATTCAAATGCATGATTAATGAATTTGAATCCTCCAAGTGGATAAGACTGTATCTAACCGAATCTCTAACTCAAGGTCTCCCAATCAATATCGAAGTCCAAATAGACAACTCCCCGATGACCAATAACTCCAACAAGAAGTAATAGCTAGTTGAATCAGTGTAATTGAGTGTGGTAGGTAGGTAAAGCGCTCCTCCCCATGCAACCATGAATTATCCATGCATTAGTAGTGCTATCATAACTGACTGTGAAGTAACTGACTGTAACTGGGAGCTAACTAAGACTAACCAGTGCTAACACCAACTTACTGAAGAAGGTTAGTGCCGGGACTCCCAGTGAATCCTAAAATGTAGGGATTTGTCTAGGAGGCACCATGCCTGATGCATGCACATGTAGTAAGTGGTATTTAACCTCTAGCAGTGTTCCCCACACTTCAATGACTGGTACATGTGTCCTAAATGGGCCAAGTGGACCCAATTGAACTAGTGGACCCATTTAATTAATTTAGGTTCCTAAGTTAGGATAATTAATCTAATAGAAAGTATGAACAAGGGAGGATTAATAATCCTAACACCCCCACTGAATCCTAAGTTGGACAACTATGGGCCATGGTAACAAGACCATAGGTCACCCAATATACAATCTAAGAGACATAATATAAATGAGGTAGGAAAACCTCTTGGGAAAACCCCCCTCAAGATAGGATATAAAAATAAAGCCATAATGCCCAAAAGAGACCTGATAAAGGAAAATCTCTTTTCAGTAAAAGACTTGGTAAAAATATCTGCAATCTAATCCTCTGTCTGAGAGTAGTGCATTGTGATGGTTTTTTCATGCACCAATTCCCAAATGTAGTGCATGTGAAATTCTATGTGCTTTGTCCTCTTATTCTGAATAGGATCACTGGATATCTTGATTGTACTCTGGTTCACAATAAATATCTACTATAGGTGAAGTCTGAATATCGAACTCTGTCAAGATGCCATGCAGCCAAACTACTTGAATAGCTGCATTCACAGCTCCCCAATACTTTGCTTCTGCTAAGGAAAGTGCAAGGGTTGCTCTCTTCTTGTTGTACCAACAAATTGGTCCAGATCCAATCATGAATACAAAACCTGAGGTGGATTTCCTATCATTTCCATATCCTTCCCAGTCTGAGTCTGTAAATCCTATGAGATCCAGCTGTGCTCCACCAACATAGTGGATCCCATAATAAATATTACCCTACACATGGTGTAAGATCCTCTTTGCTACCTTCCAGTGCGGCTCATGTGGCTCCTACATATATCTAGCCATAGCATTCACAGCATAGGATATGTCTGGTCTTGAATGAGTGAGGTACAACAGGATTCCAATGAGTTGTCTGTAGAGAGTGTTGTCTACCAAAGGTGTGGAACCACCTTCTTCAATCCTGATGCTTGATAGGAAAGGGGAAAGGGGTTGCCTTGCAATCCTCCATGTGGAACCTCTTAAGCATATCTAATGAATACCTGGACTCTGAGATCATGATTCCCGAAGTAATTTGACTTACTTTGAGACCAATGAACTATATTAACAGTCCCAAGTCAGTCATAGAAAATGATTTATTAAGAGCAGACTTGATGCAACTCAATCCAGCAGCAGATATTCTAGTGATGAGAAATTCATCCACATACAATACAACTAGAAGCAAGAACCCCTCCTTCTTCTTCATGTAGACATTCCAATTAGATTTGCACATTTCAAACTTTTGAGAGATGAGGAAAGCATCCATCTTGGAGTACCATGCCATTGGGTCTTTTTTGAGTCCATACATTGATTTCCTCAGTCTACAGACTAAGGAAGGATCATCAATAAACCCCTCAGGTTGTTTCATATAAATATCCTCGTCCAAATCTCCATGTAGGAAGGCAGTCTTCACATCCATGTGTTGTACTTCCCATCTCTTGGAAGAAGCAATGGCTAATACCAGCCTAATAGAGTCCATTCTAGCTATTGGAGTGATTGTCTCATTGTAGTCCAAGCCTTGGACCTAAGAATACCCTTTTGCCACCAACCAATACATGTACTTGGTTGTGGTCCCATTAGCAGATATTTTGGTTTTGTAAATTCATTTTCACTGTACCATATTCCTTCCTCAAGGTAAGGGGACAAGTTCCCAGGTCTAGTTGTCATGTAGCGAATCAAACTCCTCATCCATGGATGCCTGCCATCTAGGATCATGGAAAGCATCCATGAAGGATTGAGGATCTAAACCAAGCATTATAAAACACCTCTTAGTAAGAAGAGGATCTGTGTGAGATAGTGTTGCACTCTCCTTTTGATACTATGACCTCGTTCTTCTTTTGTCATATGGATCCCTAGCACGATCTCCAGCTGCTTCTACGAGCTGCTTGGCCCATTTAGGTTGCTGGAATGAGGTAGATGTTGGATTTGGATCTAGATCCCTTTGATTTGTAAGCTCAATGTCTGGATCAAACTGGGATGACTCCTCTTCTAAATCTAAATCAGAAATGTCAGGATTTAAAACTGAAACTACAGTAGGAACTGAAGGAATGTTTATACTTTCATCAACTTCGAATGGAATATGTGATGATGTTGGAACTGAGAATGGCATGAAGTGAGAGAAATAGTTGCCTTGGAGGCATGATCAGAAATCCCTTTCACTACAATCTTCCTATTTGAGATATTGGTGATCTCTACTGAGTCAGGTCCAAACAATACTTGCTTTGGAAAGCCAGTATGGGTCATCTGATAAACAGATAACAAATTAGCTCCAAGTGAGGGCACATATAGGAAATCTCTGAACACACCATGCTTCGCTCTAATGGTGCCCTTCCTTACTTCTAGGATTTTGGAATCATCTCCCATGTGAATAGTGGGCCCTTATTTGTATAGAGAGAGGAAAAGAGATCCTTGGAGGAAACCATGTGGTTGGAGGCTCCAGAATCAATCAAATAGGTTATAGACCGAGGTAGTCCTGCTTTCAAAGCATGACATCTTTCATGTCCATTATCAGACTTTTTTGCTCTTTGAATGTTATGCTGCTTGAGAAGAGCATTCATTTCATCAAGTTCCTTCCTCATGCAATGATCTTTAAGGTGATACCCTTTCTCATAGTAGGGACATAATTTTTTCACAAATTTCTTCTTCTTAGAGCCGAAGGCCCTTTTGGAAGCTTGCTGATTTTGTTTAGGCTTCGAATCAACTGCCTTTGGCTCCTTCTTCTTTGATTTCCCCTTTTCTTGCGCTTTGGAAGAGTCAGTAACCAAGAGAGCTTGATATTTGGAGGTCTGGATGACTCCCATTCGAACAAATTTGTTTTGTTCTTTGATTAAGGATTTGGAAAATGAATCTAAAGAAGGAAGTTTCCAATCAGGAAATCTTTCCCGCTTGGAATGAAACATAGAGACATAGACATGGTACTCAGGACCTAGTTTGCTGAGTATTGAAAGGACATTTTGTCATCCTTCTGGTCTATCCCACACTATCTGCATTGTAGAACTAGAGACTTGAATTTGGAGAAGAATTGCTCAATAGTCTCGAAACTGTTGGGATGTAAAGATACCAACTCATTCCCCATAATGTGTCCGCAAATATCATCTTGTTTGTTAAACAAGCTATCAAGCTTCTCCCAGGATTCTCTGGGAGTCTTTACTCCTTTTAGATGAAAGAGGAGATCTCTGGAAATATAAGTACATAAGTACCCAAATTCTTCATCACAATGGTTTAGGAACGTGTTTCGCTCTACTAGCTGATGAGGCTCAGCCTCCCATCCATGTATGATCCTATGGTATCCATGCTTGCGCAAGGCCAATTGCATATAAATCCTCCAATCAAGGTAATTGGAAGTTGTGAGTGTCTGTGGCCCAAGAGTTTGAGAACTCATAATTGCTCCGGGAGGGAGGCTGGAAATACATCTTTCAAGCTACGTAGCACCTGTCAATTTCACTACAAATAACACTAAAACATTAGAACTATTAGAATCATTCTTTTCCTCCATACATGAACATGTTTTCAAGGTTCGTCACGCCCTCTCCACTAATATGAATGAATCCATAGCTAGCAAATTTTCATAGGGGACTTCTATGGAAACCTAGCTACTTTTGATGTTCGATGAGGAGAAACAAGCATGAAACCTTCCTGAGAAGGCTCTAATACCATGTTAGAATTTGAATTACATTTAGATATTCAGGAAGAGAGTTCTGATTATGTTGCAGCAATTAAATGGGGAATGAACATACAAACTAAGAAAAATAAACCACATAGGAAATGGACAAGTATTACTCAGGAATTTATAGTATATTCATCGTAATAATATTTGGTGTACAATCTAGATTACATAGGTAGAATTCAAATGCATGAGAAATGAATTTGAATCCTCCAAGTGGATAAGACTATATCTAACTGAATCTCTAACTCAAGGTCTCGCAATCAATATAGGAGTCCAAATAGACAACTTCCTGATGACAAATAACTCCAATAAGCAGTAACAACTAGTTAACTTAGTGTAATTGAGTGTGGTAGGTAGGTAAAGCGCTCCTCCCCATGCAACCATGCATTATCCATGCATTAGTAGCGTTATCCTAAATGACTGTGAAGTAACTGATTATAACTAGGGGCTAACTAAGACTAACTAGTGCTAACACCAACTGACTGAAGTAGGTTGGTGTCAGGACTCCCAATGCTGCTAAAATGTAGGGATTGGTCTAGGAGGCGCCCTAACTGATGCATGCACATGTAGTAAGTGGCAGTTAACCTCTAGCAGTGTTCCAAACACTTTAATGACTGGTATATGCGTCCCAATTGGGCCAAGTGGACCCAATTGAACTAGTGGACCCATTTAATTAATTTAGGTTCCTAAGTTAGGCTAATTAATCTAATAGAAAGTATGAATAAGGGAGGATTAATAATCCTAACACCTTGGTATTCTTATGGATTTGAAATGACAAGAGGAGGATGCCCTGTGGCATAGAAAATCTAGCTTGTGTGGGTCCCACATTCTCCATGTGTCTTCATGACCAATTGCCACTTTGATTTTCCCTTGTACTTATTTTATTAGCTCATTTATTAAATATTTATGCCATTCTAATGCTCAAACGTAATTTATTTTCCCCCTTATTCCAAATCCCAAAGCTTCCACCCCTAACCTAGGAAACTAGTAATTTTCCTCCTTGGCAATTATTTGACCATTAGAATCAATTTGACAAACTCTAATGAATATGGAAAATGCGATTAGGCCATTGTGACCCAATGCAAAATTTGGGACATGACAAGCCCAAACATGTTCATCTAGTTTTAACAAACATGTTATGAGATACCTAAAAGGTACATTGGACTGTGAACTCAGACATACATCCAACACTGAATTTATATTGTGTGGCTATACTGATTCAGATTGGGAAGGAAGTGCTGAATATGGAAAAAGCACTTCAAGATCTTGTTTCAGTTTGGGATATAGTGTGATCTCATGGATTAACATAAAGAAAAATGTGTTTCCCTCAGTATAGTTGAGCCTGAGTACATTGCAGCATGTTCATCCTGTAGCAAAGTAGTATGGCTTCACAAACTATTGGCAGGACTATTTGATACCGAGATAAATGCAACTGAGATCTATTGTAACAACTAGAGTTGCATCCAGTAACAGAGAACCTGGTGTTTCATGATAATTCAAATCATATAGAGATAAAGTATCATTAATTCTGGGACATGGTACAAAGAGGAGCTGTGATGCTCCAGTATGTTCTTACATAGGAACGAGTTGACGATGTTTTGAATAATCCTATGTCTCATGTAATGTTTGAACACTTTCGAGACAAGCTTGGTGTAGTCTGAAAGGACCTCCCTGGAAAGAGGGAGTGATGATAAAGCCATTATTGAGGATGATATGGAAGTATACAAAAGTCCATTCTGCATGCAGTTGTTGATGAGATCCTACATTCACTTGTAGGATGGTCCCGTAGACAAGAACACTCTCTTGAGAGTGGTTCTAGCACTGACAGGCTGAGGATGGTCTACAATGATAGTACTCTTTTCTAGAGAGTGATCCTACATTCATTTGCAGGATGGTCCTATGGAAAAGAAAAATCTCTTGAGAGTGGTCCTAGCATTGATAGGTTTTAGATGGTCTGCAATGATAGTACTCTCATATGTTGACTGGTCCAACATTTAGCTGTGGAAAAGATATGCATTCAGTTGCAGACAATGGTATCCTCTCTGAGGATGGTCCCATGTAAAAGAACACTCTATTGAGAGTGGTCCTAGCACTGATAGGATGAGGATGTTCCATGATGATAGTACTCTCATATGTTGAGTAGTTCTTCATTTAGTTATAGACGAGATCTACATTTAGTTGTAGACAACGGTATCCTCTCTAAGGATGGTCCCATGGACAAGAACACTCTCTTGAAAATGGTCCTAGCACTGAAAGGTTGAGGATGGTCCGTGATGATAGTACTCTCTTATGGAGAGTGGTCCTACATTCACTTGTGGACGAGTTCCTACATTCAGTTGCATATGATGATGTTCCAATATTTAATTATGATATGGGTGATTTAGCTTAGTATTTATATACTAACAGTGCAATTGATGCTAGAGATGATGATGCTCGAGATGATGATGCATGAGATGATGCTAGAGATGATTCTCAAGATGATTCCAAAGATGATGCTCGAGATGATGCTAGAAATGATGATGCTCGAGATGATGACATAGATGATGATGCTCGAGATGATGACATAGATGATGATGCTCGAGATGATGCCAGAGATGACACTTGAGATGATGCCAGAGATGATGATGCTCGAGATGATTCTAGAGATGATGCCAGAGATGATGCTCGAGATGATGCCAGAGATGATGATGTTGGAGATTATGTTAGAGATGATGATCGAGCTAATGCCAGAGATGATGATGCTCGAGATGATGCAAGAGTTGATACTAGATGATAGAGATGTCTGTGATAAGAATGTTCCATGTATGAAGATGATGATGTTGATGTAATTGTGAAAAATTCCTATGACATATATATTCACAAGTCAGTTGTACAAATGTGTTGTTGTATTGTAGAATACCTTCCTTGTTAAGAGGGAGTGTTAAAGAAATGTAACTACGAAAGATATTCTATTTTGTATTATTATTGTTATTTCCCCTTTTGGAGATTTTCCTCCGATTAGGGATGTTATTGATGTAATTGGTCATATAAAGTATCGAGGTAAAACCTTCGTTGTAAGTTGGGTCAGTAGTACCCACTAAATTATTATTAAAATGTATTTGTGATTCTTCAAAGGCAAGTCAGCTCTAGAAGCAAGGAGAAGTCGGCCCAGTTGGGTTATTAGGCCTGTCAGTTGATATGTATAAATATGAGAGGTGCCTCCATGGGGGGTTCACTAGCGAGCAAATATCATACCACCTCCATTCATATTGGGGGTTTGAGTACTCCAAAAAACCTCAAAATATATTGCCTCATATTGAGGGGTCAAGGGGACTTTATATTTTTACATAGTAACATAAATATTGGGGGTTATTTTATTTGGTTGGGATGAGGAATAAGATTCAAATTGTTGGATGGATTCATATATATAGCTTCTTCTTGATATATTTGGATTTTTCCCGTAGAGATATGGCTTCCCACCAATTCCACCTATATCTCACACAAGGTTGTGCCTTATCGAATTCCTCATCGAATCCTCTCAACAATCTATTCCTTGGAAGAACAAGCATGAATTACGAAAGGTTTTGGCTCATGCTACTAATTCCATTCTCTCCTAGCGTAACTTACTAACATCAACTGGAGCCTCTATTACCTTTTTTTAATATTAGCATATATATATAATGTGTGTGCATGTCAAATAGAATGTTTTTTATATTTGTTTTATGATATTGTTTTTAAAATATTTAAATTTATGTTGAATAGAGTTTTATGTAATGTTAAGTAAAGTTAATTTTAGAAAGTGATTGTATACAAGATGGTAAATTAAAATAGAGGAAATTTAGCACAATGGATAAGAAATATTTCATTAGGACTTAACCTTTTGTCAATAGATTGTTCCAAGTTTTTTAGACATGTTTAAAAAATTCAATACATTTTCCACATGAATCAATACTATTTATTTTTTGTAGTTTGTTATTAACAAAAATCAGGTGTTTTTTCATATCTTGTCTCCATAAATAAAACACAATGACATGTACAGGAGTCCATCCATGAAAGAATTTTACATTTTACATTTTTATAAGGTTTAATGATTAATATTATAGAAAACATGAGCTCTATGTGGCTATATCTGTATTTACATGATATAAAATTGGTAGATTGGAAATCTATGTTGTGAAAGATCTACAAATTCTGTTATTTTATAAGCATTTCATCGATTATTGGACTATCAATATTTTACATTATTTGTTACACTGATAACTTGATTGTGTTTCCTTTTACGCATTTTCCTTCCCCGTTACTATTTTTTTGGGTCTTCCACTATCCAATGCTATAAATTGATCAGTTTCCCCTGCAATCAGTGGGATCATTATTAGCAATAAATACTATCATTTTATTTAGCATCTTGTTTTCTTATACTAATATGCACTAAGGCTCTTGTTTGTTCCAACTTGATAATATTATATAAAGGGGGTGTTAAAAACGGGTTGATAAAAATGGATACCTACAATATCTAATGAAACTAGGGGTTTTCTTAATTGGGAAGGTATATTGGGAAGGAGGTTCAACACTACAATTTTAGGAGGCATTTTCCAATATTTAGTGAAATTAGGGATATTCTTTAATATCATGTGAATGGTCGTGCTATAGAACAAGTTCACTAAGTGAACCCCCCATGGGCGCCTCCCTCATTTGTACAAGAAAAACACTCAAGCAATTGCGCTAGAGAAAGAAAAGACAATCCATCTAGAGGAGAGGAAGCAATCTAGTCTTGTTATTGGGTATTACCCTGTTCTTGGTTGAAGTCTATATAGAGGAATTTTTACTGTGGTTTTCCCCACGAGGGTTTCCCATGATAAATCTTTGTGTTCTCTTTTGTTTTGTTGTGCTTGTTATTCTTTCAAGGATCCTTTTGTTTTGGTATAACAACTTTAAAAGTCTTAACCACATTACTTGATGATATACACATATATTTTAAGATGTCCATGGAAGGGTCTTACCCTTGATCTCATCACCATGTTCCATCCATTACATTATCGATGTTACATCATTTACATAGTTTATGTCAAGGGTCAAAACTAGGGAAATTATAGTTGCTAATGAAATTTCACAAATTTATGGAGACTTATGTGTAGATTCCACACACACACAC
>LPNX011076063.1:165412-231285 GCA_001517045.1 Pseudotsuga menziesii | reverse complement strand
ACACACACACACACACACACAGATATATATATATGAGGAAGACAATAGTGCCTTATATTTTATATTTATTTTTATTTGGTCATATGTCAAATTTCTAGAAAAAGAATAGGTTTCTTATTTTCTTTGTAACTTTTGATTGGTTAACTTATTTTGAAAACTCTGCACAAGTAAAGACGAAGTCTTACACACTTAAAAAAATTTCATTGATTGTATTTAGAACCTCATAACGGGGCCTAACTTGCAACATTTTCATTGAGAGGCCTAACATTAAAATTTATAGAAAAATAGTTTTGCACAAGAACCATATGTTTAACTACAGTTTGTTTTTCAAAAAAATTATGTTGCAAATGCATTATTTTTTAGAAAAAAAAACATACCTGCGAGTGCAAGATAATGAGGGCCACTTTTGCCATGTTAGATACAATAGAAAACTGAAAAATCAGGCATCCCTCAATTTAATTGTATTTTTTGAGATACTTACACAAAATATATTGCTTTCAGTAAAAAAGATGAAACATAGGAAATTGAATTACATTTCCAAATATATAAGTTTTATGTATTGAACATTTTTATAAATATGTCAATTTTAATTTTCTCTAATAGCCACTTTTTATTTTTTAGGAAAATGATAAGGTATATGTTTTTGTGGGCACATCCTTTGAGGGCCTAAATGATGGTTTCATGCTACAAAAATTTGCAGGCATGTAGAGAACATATAGCACTAATGTAGCACTATTTTTTGAAAATAAAATTAGTAAATTTTTTTAATTATCTAAGTGATCATTCCTCGAAAATGGTACGTCTTTTTTGGGTGCAGCCTTTGAATCTATTAATGAAATCATCATGAAATGGGTCTTTTATAGAATGTAGAGGTCAGTGTCTTCTACTGCACCATAGAATTTGTTTTTAATACAATTAAGAATTGAAAAAGTTATGGAAAAAACACTAAGAACATGTTTTTTGAGTTAAGGAGTTAGGAAACAATAGAAATTGAAAAAAAATAGGAAAATATAATATTTTAAAATAAAAATTACATATTTAGAATCTACAGAAAAAATGTTATTTAAGTTTAAAATTTCGTCCAAAATGATTGTGTGTAGCATACTGTGACGAGTGTGTAAACAATGACTTCTTCATAAACTAGAAGAAATTCCCAATTAGTTATGGTTTATCGTATACCATAACACAGGTTTGTTATTATTGAAGCAAGCTCAAGACCATACACATAGAACTATTGGAGACATGTGAGGAATTGAATTGGCATGGTTTAGGTGCTACAAAACGAGAGTGTGTTGTGTTTAAATTCAAAATACATTTCCCACACTTATAGAATTGGAAAGCGTGTGCGTGTTATGGAACTACAAAATGTGTGCATGTTATAGAACTACAAAACATGTGCACGTTATAGAACTACAAAATGTGCACGCGTTATGTAGTTCTATAACGCGTGTGCGTTATGTCGAGCAAAAAATCTAGCACTATATGCAAGACATCAAATATATGGTTAATAGCTAAGAGGGGGTGTGGAAGGGTCAAGGGCCTAGGAGGATGTTGGAATTTCAGGTGGGTATGGTCAATAGTTGAGATGGGGTGGGAAAGGGTGAAGGGACTATGAGGATGTTTGAAGTTCAAGTGGGGATGGTTAATAGTTGAGCAGCAGTGAAAAGGGTTAAGGGCCTAGGAGGATGTTATAAGTTTGAGTGAGCATGGTTAATAGTTGAGAGGTGGTGGGAAAGGGTTAAGGTCCTAGGAGGATGTTTTAAATTCAAGTGGAGAAATATGAATGGAATGGAAACATGATGGGTTACAAGGGTGAAGGAGAGTGGGGATTGAGAGCACTATTAGGAGGAGAAGAGGTGTTGAAGAAGTATAGGGTCAGAAGCAGTACGCGAGACTTGAGTGACGAAGGGGGATCCGGTGGAGGGGAGGAAGTGGGTGATGGTTTGATGAGAGAGGATTGGTGAATGGAAAGGTGAATATGGAGTAGGGTGTGCTGGAGGAGAGATATGGAAGGAGGGGGAAATTGAATATAGGGGAATGAGATGTGATAAAACAGAGAATAGGGGTCATAATGAGTAGGGGGTTGATAGCAAGGGATAATTTGAAAACATAGAGGAAGGGAGTATAAGAGAGAGAGAGAGAGAGAGAGAGAGAGAGAGAGAGATTATGTGAGAGAGAGGGGGATGGGTGAGAAACATAGGGAGAGGGGGAGGGTGAGAAATAAAGAAAGAGTGATGGAGGGAAGGATAGTGAGGGAGGTATAGAGAAGGTGGATAGAGGTTATGAGATATGAGAAGTGAGGGAGGGACACACACACATATAGATATAGAGAGAGAGGGATGAGCAACACACACACAAACACACATAGAGAGGGAGACAGATAGATATTGTGTGGGAGAAAGGGAAGGAGGGGTGAGCAACAAAGAGAGAGGGGCGAGTGGTGAATGACAGAGAGAGTGATATGGAGGGAGGGATATTGAGGGAGGTATATAGAAGGTGGAGAGAGGCTATGAGAGAGGGGGGATGAGGGAGTGACACACACACACATAGATATAGATAGAGAGAAAGGGGACACCCACACACACACACACATAGATGTAGATAGAGAGAAAGGGGACATCCACACACACACACATAGATATAGATAGATAGAAAGGGGACACCCACCCACCCACACACACACATAGAGAGAGAGAGAGAGAGAGAGAGTGATTGTGTGGGAGAGAGAGGGGGAGGGGAGAGAGATAGAGAGGGGGGAGGGGTGAGTTATAGAGAGAGAGTGACAGAGGCAGGGATAGTGAGGGAGGTATAGAGAAGGTGGAGAGAGGTTATGAGAGAGGGAGAGTGAGGGACGAACATGCACACATAGAGATAGAGAGAGGGATGTTGTGTGAGAGAGAGTGTGGAGGGACACACACGCACATAGAGAGAGAGAGAGGGGGGGGGGGGGGGGGGAGAGGGGGGGGGGGTAAAGGGAAGGGGGGGGGGGGGGGGGGGGGGGAGGAAGGGAGAGGGGGGGGGGAGGGGGGGGGGGGGGGGGGGGGGGAGGAAGGGAGAGGGGGGGGGGAGGGGGGGGGGGGGGGGGGGGGGGAGGAAGGGAGAGGGGGGGGGGAGGGGGGGGGGGGGGGGGGGGGGGAGGGGAGAGATGGGAAGAGTGAGCAACAACAAGAGGTGGGGTGATAGATAAAGAGTGATGTAGGGAGGGATAGTGGGCGAGGTATAAAGAAGGTGGAGAGATATTCTGCGAGATAGGGAGTGAGGGAGAGATGCTCACATATATATACACAGAGAGATAGATGGAAGTTGAGAGGGGGGGAAGACACACACACACACATAGACATAGAGGGAGAGATGGAAATACAAAGGCATGGAGGTCTAGTGAGTAAGGAATAGAGGGATAGTGAGAAAGGAACATGCATAGCCATAGATTCCAAATAGATTCTTTAGGGATTGAGTCTTGGATTTCCTCCCTTGACCATGTTGAGGCCTTAATACCCATATCTAATTCTCAAAACCTCTTAAAGGCATGTGAATATTTTCTTGGAGACCAAGCATACCTTGAGTAGATCATGTGTGATGGTTCAAGGAATTACTCATTAACATGGGTGCCTCAAATATTTCTTTATGTAGTAAGGCATGAGAATATTCCCTCAATCATGTCTTGTAGGTCCCATACATGTTGCTAAAAACCACCTAATTCCACTAGCATCCATATTCATAGTCCAAATATACCTATGGGATTCCATGAGTGATTTTTCAAGGAATCCTTCATATCCATGGATGCATAGAATCTTTAGTTAGGGCCTAAGGCCATAGTTTCCTCCCATGACCATGTCCATGGCCTTGCGATGCATACCTAGTACTCAACAAATGATGATGGCATGCATATCCCCCTTAAGATTCAAAGGATTCACTTTCAACGTCATGTGTGGTGGTTGGAGGCATCAATTTTGGCCCTAAATGGTTACAACTTCCTTTAAGGCGTAAGGACCAAGAGTTTTGCCCCACTCATGTCAAGGGGACTAACATATGTACTTAGTGCTAAAAAAGTTCTAATGGCACTAGTATCTCCATTTCAAGATAAATTATACCATAAAATTCTTTGTTGAGGTTGTTCAATGCATCATTCTTGGCTCTAGATGCTTAAAAGCATCTTCTAGGGGCTAATTCCTAAGTATCCTCCCCTTATTGTGTCTAAGGTCCCAAGACACATACATTGTACTTAGAAACCCCTAATGGTTCCCATATCCCTATTCAAATCAAAACTATCAACTTGAGAGGTCATCTATGGTGATTCAAGGTGTCAGTCATGGACCTTGAGCCCTAAAAGATGGTTTACAACCTAAAATTAAAGATTTATGTACCAACTATGATTAACACCTTATCCTCCATATCTAATGCTAAAAAAATCCTAATCATGGCTATATCCCAACTTAAAGGTTGAGGATACCCTTAAGAGATCATATGTGTTTGTTTGAGGTGTTGTTCTTAGCCCTATATGTATATAGGATTCCTTCATGTCCTAAGGACTAGGTTTCCTCCCTCAACCATGTCTACGGATATGTTCATAGAGATAAGAGAATTATAAAGCACTGTTTATTCTCTGATACATGAAAAATATCACATACATAGGTCCTATGTCCAGGTTCGATTCCTTGTTCATGTACCCGAATCCTTAAAAACTACCATTAGGGAATAAGTCTTGAGTTTCCTCCCCTAATAGTGTTCAAGGGATTATGACCCATACTTAGTTCTTAAATCCTCCTAATGGTGTCCATATTACAAGAGAAAGAAAAATTATGCTCTTGGGAGGTTAGACATGGTTGTTTGAGGTGTTGTTTTTATTATGCTAAAATATTACTATAGGTTCTAAGTATTGATGATGCAAACTATTGATTTTATTCATTTCCCTAGCCATGCACCAAAACCATTTTTGTGGTTCTCCATAATGTGTGTGCACTGTGCGTTTTTATTCTCCAAAATGTGTGTGTGGTTTGCTTCTCCATAACGCATGCACATTTTGCTTAACTTGACCTATGTTTCATATGACATGTCAAGATTGATCTTAACCAAACCAAACATTACATAATGTGAGCGTGTTGTATTTTTATGTATCGTGAGACTGTTCCCTAAAAGTAGGATTGCATCTAAAAGGTCCCTCATCTTCTTGCACACACCCATACCAATCTTAGGCTAATCCCATTTTCTTGGAGTTATAGTATTTTTTCATAAATAAAAGGTATATATTCTTATAAGGTAACTTAATCGTCTACATTTCATCTTTGTAGATAACTCTCTAAAATGTTGTGCAAATGCCTCTAATATTTATTTTTAATGATCAGACATTTGTTTTTCAAATTTCCATTGCAAATAACGTCTCATAAATGGGTTGCATTTTTTTGTAAAGTTGCAGTAGATCTATATTATATGTAAAAACAAAAAATGTACAAAATTGCAATCCTTCTTTCACCATTCCTTAAGGTTCCTAGAGATGGTGAAACCACCATCCCATCCACTCAAAAATACTATCATGACTATCAAGTTAAAAAAGTAAGGCCCTCCAAACAGAGGGAAAACATGACAAATAACAGTAAGAGACCATCAATTTTTGACTAGCTATCAACATTCTATAAGGCATACTATGCAACAAATTATCTGAAACATAAAACCAAAAATACTAAAAAACACGAGTATTCAAACCACCAGAGCACCGTCTAGTTAGGATGTGCACCATGAGAAGAAAATTTCATTCCTCAATAATCGGGAAACCTTATATTTCAATGTCCAAGGATCCTTCCTTAGGTACCTTGACCAGGAGAGGTGCCCACTTCTGAGGCAAGACCAAATTGTATGAATTCAAGCACTGAATCCTCTTAGCATAAGAGAGACTTGGTTAAGAGGGAGCCTGATTTTCCAATTGGTCCCCAGAAGTAAAATCAGGAAGCTTGCTTCCTTTCCTAGCTTAGATGTGGGCCTCCATAGACACGCTTTGACAAGAACCCCCCAACAAGTTTTCCTTAGAAAACCCCTAGTTTGACACTCCAACAACCTCAAAATGCTTATCAAATAAATATTTACCCATTCAAAATTGTCATCAAGGAATTTAATACCATCCACTGTTTTCTCCATGCTCATCCTCATCTCTAAAATTGTTGCCTTGGAATATATCCATTTAGCCTAGATGTCTTCCATTAACAGATCCAACAAATTTCCTACCACCCAATAATGATTTATCTTCCTAACTGAGTGAGATGAGGCCAATTGTTGAGCCACAATGCTAGCATCCCAATCATCAATAAGGAAGCGAACCAACAATGAAATAGATTCCACATACACATCACTTCCAGAATTGCTAAACGCCTTGCATCCTAAATCACTCTTCCCACTACTCCCCATCCCGCACTTACCACATTGACATAGAGAAATGATTTCTATAGCACCCTTATCCTCCTGACTACACACAATCAACGCCTGAGGATGAAACTAGAATACCAAGAACCAGAGCTTCGTATCCATTTGAGCCCCTGAGAGTTGTCTCAGAATCCCATAGGAATGAATTAACCCTATACTAATCGCCATCCCATATCTCCATCAAAATTCCAAAGAATTATTGGCCATTAACATGTGAATTAAGTGTTGAGCCTCCTTCATTAAATGAATCATCATCTCTCCTGTCCATGCATATAGACACCGCCCAACCACTTACGTGTTCATCGTGTGTCGACTCCTATTTTCCACCCACATCTAGGAATAATTGAGTTGCATTACTTTACATCATAACCATTCATGATGATGAATAATTCAGTTGCATTACTTTAAGTTGTAACCATTCATGAGTTGCATTAGTTGTTCATTAATACATTTAAGTGTGTTTTAGAGTATAGAGTTTTTCCTTTCTAAATATTTCTCATAAAAGTTATTATCTATATTTTTATGTCGAAGGAATTAACCCTATGGAGACATAGTCTCAGAAGATTCCTCGTCTCCCTGGCCATTCACACTTCGACAAGTGTTGCGTTGGATTAGCGAATGGATCGTGGACAAGTGTTGTGCTGATCAATCATATTTTTTTTCTTCTACATTTTAGTTGGGTCCCTGATTCTGCAATCTCAATTGGCGAAATTCTGTCATGTAGACCGCTGGTGTCCTCTGTGTTACGGTCATTGCTACACGTGAATGGATTGATGGATTGATTGGTAGTTGCAGGTCGTTCTTTGGATTTGGTGTTTAGCGTTTTTTTTCTTCTACATTTTATTTGGGTCCCCGATTTTGTAATCTCGATTGGAAAACTTCTATCCTGTAGACCGCTGGTGTCCTGTGTGTTATGACCATTGCTGCATGTGAATGGATTGATGGATTGATTGACAGTTGCAGGTCGTTCTTTGCAGTTGTCGTTTAGTGTGTTTTCTTGATAGATGGCTTGTGCGTATTCTCTACTCTTCCATCTGTTGTCCTAAACCATCGGTCCTGGTGATTTTTTGTACAGGATTTTATTATCCTTGCCTGCGGTTCATTTATCTTGATTCGTCAAACTCATTACCGACGATTTTGCGGAGTTTCAGTTCACCATTTTTTGTGGGTTTAGCATACGCTATTCTGGACGGGTTTTCTGTCTTTACGCTCACAATTTGTTCAAGCTTCCATTTTACTGGTGCTTCACTAGATTGAATACACTTTACCCATGTCCCTTTATCCACTGGCATTAATGTTTCATCAATGCATTGTTTCTCAATTAATGCAAGAAAGCTTATCATATGATTCAGACATGGGTCAATATCTTCATCTTTTCTCAGCTTATGACGATCTTCAAAATCTTGTTACAATACTTCATTTGCCGCATTTTTTGTTGCACTTCCTTTGCTTTGCGCATATAAACAGACCTTCAGGTAACCACATATTGATTTTGGTGCGCTTCATTTACACTTCACAGTTTATAGTTTCTTTAAATTTGCAGGTATTCCTTTAGTCCGCCTAAATTTTTTGAAGATTCATTTAGTATGATTATGAGATGGTCAAACACCCTTGCTTTGTTTTCCTATTATTGCTGCTTTGTCTGATTATTACTTATTGATGTATTTTTTTTTACAGTTTCCAGTTTCTTTAAATTTGTAGGTATTCCTTTAGTCTACTTAAATATTTTGAATATTCATTTAGTCTGACTATGAGATGGTCAAACACCCTTGCTTTGTTTTGTTGTTATTGATTCTTTGACTGAAAGAGAATGACACAGTCCTTGCTTTGTTTTAGTTCAACCAAAGAAAGCAAGGGTGTTCCATGGGATGGTCAAACACCCTTGCTTTGTTTTGTTGTTATTGCTGCTTTGTCTAATTATTAGTTATTTATGTATTTCCTCATTTTTTTCCCCCGACAATAAAAAATTCCATACATTTTTACCTGAAAGGAACTTGAAAGCCGCAAACCCCAAACGCCTTTGCTTTATGCATATAAACACACCTGAAGGTAACCACATATTGATTTTGGTGCGCTTCATTTACACTTTATAGTTTCCAGTTTCTTTAAATTTGCAGGATACCAGCGGTCCATAGTTATATTACGTTATTTTGTAATTGTAAACTGGGCTAAACTGGACTAAATAGTTAACTGGAGTTTTACAAGCACGTTCAAAACAGTTGAATCCTGCCGAGGTCACCGACGATTTTTTTTTGTATAAATTTCTTTGACAAAAATAGTATTTAGGTTGCCGCTTTTTGTCTTGTGGTTTGATTTAAGAATTTTATTGTGTGTTTCCGCAACCCGAAATTTGCGTGATTGCAAAATGTGGAAAGGGGAAAATAACTTTACCCTATTTTATATGCCCACATCCCGCATTTTTGTAATCCTGCATCCTATAATTCCGGGATATTTTGTTTTTGCCTTTGTGCTTTCAGCTTTTTACCATGTATATTAATTTAACATTTTTGTTTTGTGTTTCCGCAACCCGCAACCCGCAATTTGCAGGATTGCACATTGCTGAAAGGGAAATAAAACTTTGCTATTTTGTAATCCTGCATCCTACATTTTTGTAATCGCGCATCCCTCTATTTTTTAATCCCAGATCCTGCATCCCACAATTACTTCACTATTTTTTAATCCCGCATCCCACATTTTTGTCATCGCGCATCCTGCTATTTTGTAATCCTGGATCCCGCATCCCGCAATTGCAGGATGCGGGATGTGGGTGGTGAATGAAATATTATTTTCTAATCCTGCATCCCGCAGTTGCGGGATGTGGGTTGCAGGATAGTGAATTATATATTAATCTATAAACTGT
This sequence comes from Pseudotsuga menziesii, assembly GCA_001517045.1. NCBI lineage: Eukaryota > Viridiplantae > Streptophyta > Pinopsida > Pinales > Pinaceae > Pseudotsuga > Pseudotsuga menziesii. Next base: position 222,014 of record LPNX011076063.1, on the reverse strand, counting down.
GTAATATAATGAAGAAAACTAAAGGAATACAATTAAGAGTTAAAATATTTATAGTGAAAAGTTGAAAGATGACACAAACTAATCTATTAATGTTTATTTCAAATTTTGAACAACTACCATAGAATCAATCTCGACAGTACATGAAATATTATTTTGTAATCCCGTATCCCGCATCCCACAATTGTGAGATGCGGGTTGCGGGATAGTGAATGATATATTAATCTATAAACTGTCTAATATAATGAAGAAGACTAAAGGAATACAATTAAGAATTAAAATATTTATAGTGAAAAATTGAAAGAGGACACAAATTAATCTATTAATGTTTATTTCAAATTTTGAACAGCTGCCATAAAATCAATCTCGACAGTACTTGTCTCATGCTCATAGGTAGAGATAAAAAAAACATACATCTTGGTACACCCCAAATCTCAATATCCCCCCTTGGTGTAAGTTCAACCAGAAAAAAATGATGTCACATATGTAGTTTTTTTTTTTGTCATTCGATCACATGAATACGTGACATTGTGAATTTTTTTTGTTCTTGCCCTGCTTCATTTCACAGGAAAAAAAACTGTGATGCTATGGAGAGTATGCTAACTGAAGATTCTATTTCACTCTTGTTGCATGGTGCTATCAACATTTTCCCACTGGTACAAGTCTCCTTGTTAAACCAATTGAACTCACTGAACTCATCATCTATTCAGTTCTGAATTTCTATCTCAGATGGGCTTCACAAGCATGAGATATTACTTCCAACTATATATAGTAGTCTTGTAGAAACTGGACAACTCAAAGAAGGATCTATAATCAAACTTACCAAGTTTACATCGAAAATTGTACATAGTGTAACGTATGTTTAATTTCCATTTTGTCTTAGTCCACTTAATCATTTCATAGTGTTCATGCATCCAAGGTTTTTATATCCCATTCAACTCTAACATACTTCTTCTCATAGGACTATCGCATTGCTTGCACTCAAAGTTGTCATAGTGGATGCAGTAATTATTGGAGATCCTGCACCTTACCACTTACCTGTACCTTCTCCCTCATAGAGTTGTTCCTCTATTCCAGTGAATCCTAGCTCAGTAGATTAAAACCCTGCCTTGGCTGCATCAACTATTCCATTCACATCACTGATCTCTTCTAGCAAAGTTTGGAACATTCAAGGCCGAGTTATTTCCAAGACAAAGCTACATGAATATGGAAACCAACAAGGGTCTGGAAAAATCTTTGGATTTGACATTGTTAATTCTTCACACGATGAAATACATATATCTGCATTCAATGAATTGGCACTCTCTTTGTATGACCAAATACATATAGGAATAATGTACATAGTATCAAATGGCATAGTGAAAGCATCCAATCCAATTTTCAACCATTTGAAAATCCATAATGAGATTTTCCTAGCTTCCTCCTCAACCATCCAACCATGCTTAAATGAATACCCCTTAATACCCTTTTTTTTCTTTAACTTTAAAACTATTCAGGAGATACAAAGTATACGTGTCAATTCCATGGTGGACCTTGTTGGCCTTGTCATTTCAGTTTCTCCAACATCCACAATGCAAAAACGAGATGGTGTTGAGACTGTTAGGAACACTATTGGACTCCGTGACATGTCAGGATATAGTATTGACATAACAATTTGGGGAGAGCATTGCCAAATTAAAGGAGCTGAACTTGCCAACCTTTGTGGTTTACCTACGCCTCCAGTTGTAGCAATCAAAGGTGGTCGTGTTACATATTTTAATGGAAAAACTATTGGAACTATTTCCAACACTACTATTTTTATAAACCCAGAAATTGAACAAACTTCAGTTCTCCAAAACTGGTTTCATGAAAATGGATTTCATTTAGCATCACCATCGTTGAGCCGAAATTTCAATGCCTCTCACTCTGGTTCTTGTAAATTCAGTGCCATCAATGACCTACAAACTCTTCAATCATCTGAAAAAGTTTTTTGGTACTCTCTTGTAGCAACCATCACAAATGTTAACATGGATGACTTTTATTTCCTTGCATGCCCTCTTTTTGTTGACAGAATACAATGCATGAAAAAGATTGCTCACAAAGTTGGAGACATTTGGCATTGTACTAAATGTGTGGAGAGTTTCTTGAATGTGACTACTGATACATACTAAAGGTTGACTTGGAATATGTTACTGGATCCATTCATGGTGTGATAGCATTTGATGATGCTGCAAACCAACTCATGGGAATTTCTACAAAAGATCTGTGTCTTCTCTCAACTTAAACAACATCACTTGATGAAATAGTGCAGAGGATCTACAACAAAACATTGCTTCTTACTCTTCCAGTTAAAACAGAGACCTTCTGCAGAGTTGCACGCCTAAAAGTTGTAATTGTCATGGTTGAAAACACATAAACGGCAATTTCAGATGAACACACAAATATATATGTTTTTTCAACTTGATAATTAACCATTCTTCATTGTTTATAATGAATGATTTCAATTCTCAATTTTAACTTGTTGTTTCATTGTTCAACATAGAAAGGTATTTTTTTAACTCTCTTATAGCACCACTTTCTTGCAGTCTCATACTTCCAATGTACAAGCTATCACTTACCATTTCTTATGCAAATTGGTTAAAATACCTATATGGTAGTTTTTAAATACAATACTATTTTGCTATCTTGTTTTTTATAAAATGCACAACTTTGTTCTCTTGTTTCTGGGCACAAATTTTGATTACTCTGTATATAACAATAATTACAGTTACTTTTTTTTCATATATACTTTCTCACACTACACTTTGTTCTTCTATATTGTCATTTTCTTACAATTATCAAGTTACAACTTGAAAAACAAAATTTACTCCAGTTATATTATTTTAAGCTACATTCTTACTTCCCCATATGCAATGAATTAACATATGTTTTTTATCTTCTACTTTATATCCACATAGTTTCCATTTAAGACATATACAAAATGTGTCGCTTCCAAGAATCAAAGCTTCTAGGTGTTTAACAAGTTTACAATTATCGTGTAGGAATTATGCCAAATCATTACAAGGAACAAGCCATTGCACGAAGAAGAGTTTTATATGCACAAAAAAGAGATAAAACCAACAAGAAACAACGTCTTCTTTACAAGGCTGCTTGTATACGTGTAGATATGTCTTCTTCAAATTCTCTTGTAGAACCCCTCGACTCAGCTTCACTTCCATCTCCTGTACCAAATCCATTGAACAACCACCTCAATGATGTACATCAATGATTTCGTAAAAAAATTGACCAACTAGCTAATATGCATGTCTGCGCAATTTGCAAAGAATGTTACCTTGGTATTGTAACAAAAAAGTTCCATGAAGCATACACTTGTTCACGTTGTATTCTAGAACGAAAAGGGCATCGCTTTTCATTGGAAAACAATATGGATCCGAGCAACCAACCAACTGTCCTTGCAGTACTTACACAGGTTGAAGAGATGCTCATTAGTTGTGCTAACCCCATATTGCAAGTGACACATGCTCGTGGTGGTCAATATAAATACTCTAGTCATACTATTTGCTTCCCCTAAGACATTTCCAACATTGCCACATACCTACCGCATTTAGTATCAGAACTTGACATCCTCATTGTTCGGAAATGCAATTCTACAAACAAACCATATGAACTGTTTGTTAGTTGATGTAACGAACAAAAAATAATAATTAAATAACTATTATATAATTAATAATAACTATTAAAATCAATATTAATTATTAATATTAATACATATTGATATTAATAATTAATAATTAATAATTAATAAATAGTTATTAGTAAACAATTCTAAAATGACGCATCCTTCAATGGATAGTATCCAAAGTGCCTTTACGATTAATATATATATGGCACTCACTTTGTAATATATCATCATATCTATTCTCTCATCAATTTATATATTATTATGGCTTATTTAATATTCCAAGTCTTTTGGTAATATTATTTGTGTAAGCGAATAATTATTTTCCTCAAGTGGTATCACAGCCTCGTTGGCTGATCCGGCCTTTGGCCTTAACTCTCGGACCTTGTCTGATTTTTGGCTTATAGCCTTATTTTAGGGATTCCCTAAAATATTGGACATTGTCCAAAAGAAAAATAAAAACCTGAAAAAAAAAAAAAGGGAAAAAAAAGGAAAAAAAAAAAAAAGAAAAAAGAAAAAGGAAAAAAAAGAGAGAGAGGGAAAAAGGGAAACCACACCTAGTTTCTTAAAGTGGGGTTGAGTTTGAATATAAAAGTGCAAAATAATTACTAGTAAAGAGAAAGTGATATTTGAACTTAGGTGGGGAATGTAACACTCATTCCTCCCAACCACCCAATCTACTCACATTTTACAAAACTAAAGGGAAAAAAAAGATAAAAAGGGTGCATAATAATTGCTACTAAAAAGCATGTGAGATTTGAACTTAGGTGGGGAAGGTAACACTCATTCCTCCCAACCACCCAATCTACTGACATTTTTACAAACTATTGGAAAAAAAGAAGGAGATATTGATTAAACTTCAAAGAAAACTCAAGAATATGGATTTTAATATTGAAAAGAAGCAAAATTTTTCCTATCACCTTACAAAAAAATTGTTGCAATATTATTTAGAATTAAAGGGACACTTATAGGGAAGGATATCACCATTTCTATCGCACTTGCTGAAAGAAATAATTATATTAGTATTAAATTCGCTAACCATTTAGTGATTCCTGAGTCAAATATAAGGGAAGAGCTAGACTTTTTTGGACAAAAAATGAACTGAAATAAGTGGCTTACAACTGAGTGTTGGAGATTATATGGTCACATCGAAATTCATTGTTAGTTCCTTATGGAGCTTTGACAGTGACATAATTTTGGGTTTACCTTGGATAAAAACATTGGGGACTTTCATCTTAAATGTCGAAAAGAAGTTTCTGACATTTTCCTATAAGAGAAAGAGAATCACATTTCAAGATATTACAATGAAGTCATAAATAGAGCCTCCAATTTTTAAAGAGTTCCAAGATATATCAGAGATGATTTCACAGGGTAATCAGAAGTTAAAACAAAAGAAGCAGAAAGAAGTTGAAAAATTTGTCGCTAGTAAGGATGAAGAAATTACTTGTTTGAAGAATCATAGCCAAGACTTGATCGCGCCGATTAAGAAATTAAAAAGGGAAAATGATTTCAATTAGAGACACAAAAATTAAGATATAAATAAATAAATAATTGATTATGAAGCAGAAATAATACGCTTGAACAAAATAATTAACGATGGAGATGAAGAACTGACGCACATACAAAAGAAAGTAGAAGATCAAGAATCAGTGGTTGACCAGTATCGACAACAGATAAAAGTTCTTCAACAACAAAAGAACAACTCTAAAAAGGAACACAAGTTGGAGATTGCAAAGAGTAATAAAACAATATCCAACAGTTCTGAATAAATTTTTAGATTACGAAATCATAACAAAACACTGATTACAAAAAATAAAAAAATTAAAAAATAGTAGTAAGAAGGAACACTCTGATGAAGAATTTGAAGGAAAAATACTGGAAAAGCAAGAAGAAAACCAATGTCTAAATAATCATAATTAGGAACTACAGAATCAGATCAAGGAGTTAGAAATTGAAAAAAAATTGCAAGAGGAAAGAATCGAAAAGATTCAGAAGAATGAACAATCTACTGGAGAACCAAGAAGCACAATCTAGGAAAATGCATCCTAAAATCAAGTCGAGGAAGTGAAGACAGTCCTCGCCGTAGTCCAAAAGAAAGAAGAACAAACAAAAACAACACATGCACCTTACAAACATCCTAATTATAATCGTCATTTTGACCAACGACAGGGTCCAAATGAATATTCACAAAAGACTTATGTGTACATGTGAAAATATTGACATACCAAGCAATAATTGAGATGAATTATCCCACAAAAAGATCTGAGAGCTCTGATAAAAATAGATCTGGTATGGACCACAACAGATACGATACAACAATTCTCCTAGGGAATCAGTAATTCATATTAGCTCATCTCCTCAAATGTTGTAAATACAAAAGGGAAAGAATTCCGAGACGACAGATTAAAATAAATGAGACATTAATGTCCAATACATCTTTGAGGACAAAGATTACCTTAAGGGGAAGGCAATGTAACGAACATAAAATAATAATTAAATAACTATTATATAATTAATAATAACTATTAAAATAAATATTAATTATTCATATTAATACATATTGATATTAATAATTAATAAATAGTTATTAGTAAACAATTCTAAAATGATGCATTCTTTCATGGATAGTATCCAAAGTGCCTTTACGATTAATATATATATGGCACTCACTTTGTAATCTATCATCATATCTATTCTATCATCAATTTATATATTATTATGGCTTATTTAATATTCCAAGTCTTTTGGTAATATTATTTGTGTAAGCGAATAATTATTCACTTCAGTTGAACACATGTTCTTGCTGCCCTTCAATTCAAAATGGAAAACGACCCATACTACAAGGATGTACAAATCAACCCAATTGCATTAGCTTCTTTGCCTCTTATTTCAGCAGACATTTCACCTTTGATTCTGCATCTTAATAGTAATGCTACATTATCTCATCAGCAAAGCTTGTCTTGTACAGATCAACCTCCAAATTCATTTGAACCCTATGAATTGTAATCCTCATCATTTATTTCAACACAAACTAATGCTAGAACTGAGGTTGAAGAAATTAAACAGTTGTTACACATACCAAATATCCCACTACCACCTTCCATTGATTGGCCCCCTATAGAAATGTCCCCTATCAATAAGTACAACACAAAAGGCCTTCTTTCCATGTCTTTTCCAACCTCGTTTCCCACAGGTACATCAATGTTATTACAACCATGCATTCATCAAATTGATATGCACGAATATGCACTTCACCTTATTCGCTATCATGACAACAAATTTTTCCAACATCCTTGCTTCCGATACTACATATACAATCTAACTATGCATCATCAAAGTAATAGTACTGCCTCTATTTTTTTCAAAAAAAATCTTGAAGATACACTACCTCCCACAGTACATGAGCTTGTCAACCAATTGCAAGACATGTTGAATGATCAAATTGGTGAGCAGGTCGCAATATTTGGGTCTTCATTACGTGGAACACATTCATATTGCAACAAAAGTAGAGTTGAACTAACAAATATGATCAATCAACAAGGTACACCAACATTCTTCTTCACCCTTAGTGCAGCTAACACAAAATGGCTAGATTTGCATGCTCTAATGCCTGCTAAACGTCCTAATGGTTCATCTCAAGATTATCAATGGAAGGTTCACAACATCATATCAAATCCACATATTACATCACAATACATGCACAATAGATTCAAAACATTTCTTGAAGAGGTGCTTCAAAAAGGTTTTCATATAACCGATTATTGGTGCAGGTATTATACCACCATATATCCCTTCCTATTTTTCTCTATGTATTTTTTACTTTATAAAATTTATTTCTAATATATGATTTTTCCTCCCATGTAGATAATAATGGAAACATAGAGGATACACACACATTCATGGTTTTATTTGGTTGGAAAATGCACCAAATATGGACACGTTAGATTAGGAAGATGATGTTGCATTTGAAGCTGCAAATTTTTTTTTGACACTCATGTGACAGCTTGGAATCCTCGTAATTCCCAGTTTTCCACATCTGAGTCACACCATTCTACTACAAATGATCCATGCAGTCTTGCATCACCATCGAAATTTGCATCAAACTATTCAGCTGACTATGAAGAACTTGTCAATTTTGTCCAAAGGCACACCAAATGTTCAGAGTCGGCTTGCCTTCGCAAAGAAGGAATATCTGTTCAATGTCGCTATGGTTTTCCATATGAGCTGCAAGCTACTTCTTCATTATTCATTTATCCAAATGGATAAAAAACCTACAATCCTACAAGAAATTATCCTCTTGTAAATATTCACAACCCTACCATGCTTTCAATATGGAGGGCTAATGTTGATTGCCAACCTGTTCTTTGTAAACATGTTTTTCTCAAATACATTTCAAAGTATGCATCAAAAGTAGAGACAAAATCAAAAACCTACCATGACATTCTCTCTCACCTTTCACATGTTGCACCAAGTGACAGCCCCATGCTTCAGCCAATCAAACAATTTCTTGCACAAACAGTTGCAGAAAGAGACATTAGTGAACAAGAGACATGTCACATGCTGCAAAAAATTCCTCTTGTGCTTTGTAGCCGTCACTTCTTTTCCCTAAATGTGAGCCAAACTGTCTTCCTCCATGTTTCTAATGACACTAATAACACCCCTACAACGCCCCCCTTCATTTTTCCTTACATGCAAAGACCCATTTCTCTTGAACATCTAACTATGCTTGAAGCTGCTCGCTGTTGGTCTTTCTCGCCTAATAGGAAAAAAAAACCATGGAAACAAAACTTGCATGACAAGATTTTTAGAGTCTATCCACATTTCACTTCCACTCCTCTCTCTGATTCTTCATCTTTTGAACCATTTTTTTGGAGTGAACTTCTTCTATACAAACCTTTTCGGTCTATCCCTCATGATATTGGAACCACAACTTCTGAAATTATTTCTCATTAACATCAGATTAAAGGCACATATGTTGTGTGGCATATTGAACATGCAGAGGAAGAACCCTCTACACCTCTATCCGATGGTTCAAACTTTGATGTTATTATGTTTCCGTTGCCCCATACCATGGATGAATGGGAACTTCTCTCTCAAATGAGACCAGGAAATAACATCCAAGTTAATGACCTTGAAATGCTTGGCCATCGTGAATTTAATAAAAATCACAATTGGTCACATAACAATATATGCACTCATTTGCATGAGACAACAACATCATTCATTGAGCTCAATCGCTTGTCCATTGAACTACATGAAGATATCCCATCCTTCTCCAATTCGCCTAATTTCTTGTCTCCCACACAATGCATAACCTTTGATCTTGTCATGTCCCATTTCAGAAACACTACATATGTTGAACCGCTAAAAATGGTGATTCAAGGTACTGTAGGAACTGAAAAATATTACCTCATATCGTGCCTCAAATTTGCACTTCAAACTGCATCTGAACAAAATTCCTTCCCACTTCTTCTCCTTGCTCCAACTGGTGTTGCTGCTTTTAACATACATGCATTTACAATACATTTTGCTCTTCGAATACCCATTGGTGAAATGCACAATCTTGAAGGCCAATTCCTTTCAAAACTTCAAGAAGAACTTCGTCATATTCACTATATTATCATAGATGAAAATGAGCTTTATTGGTCCAAAAATGTTGACTCAAATTGATGCATGCTTATGTCAGGCTTTCCCCTTGCAATGTACAATCCCATTTGGTGGCTGTTCCATAATTTTTCTTGGTGATTTTTGGACAATTACCTCCTGTAAAGACATCCCCATGTATGTAGGCTCATCTGTTGGAACTGCTCTTTGGCATACATTTGATACTTTTATCACGCTTGAAACAATTTTTCGACAACAAGGAAATAGTGCTTCTCAAACTACCTTTCGGAAACTCTTGCTAAACCTTCGAAATGCAACACCAACTGTTGAAGATTGGGGACTCCTAATGACAAGAACAACCTCATGCCTTTCACATGTCGAAAATTCTTCATTTGAACAATTTATCCATTTGTATCCCACAAATAGCTCTGTTGCACTGCACAAAAAACACATGCCAAAACAACTTAATATGCCAATTGCACATTGATTTGCAAAACAAAGGAACCAAAATGCCCATCAATCCATTGATGATGAACAACTAGCATTAAAGTTCCTTCTTGTTGTTGGTCAACAAGTCATGTTAACTGCTAATTTATGGGTTCAAGAAGGACTTGTTAACGACTCACTTGGAAAAGTCATTCATATTGTCTACAAGTCAAATTAGAAACCTCCTACCTTGCCATCATTTGTTGTTCACGAATTCGTGCATTACAAAGGACCCTTATGGGATTCTTCTAATCCTACTTATGTTCCAATATCTACAATAACAAGAGGACCCCGTAGACAAATACCACTTCGAATGGCATGGGGTTTAACAATTCATAAATCCCAAGGTATGACCCTATAAAATGTAACAATATATATTGGAAACATTGACACACAAGGACTTACATTCATTGCAATATCAAGAGTTACATCTCTTTCAAGACTACGCATTTCTCCACCTTTCTCTTTTTCCAGATACTCTCGAATGCAAGGCAATCGATATGTCGAATGTAGGAAACAAGAGGAAAGCTTACTTGCTTCAAAGTCCTTAAAACCAACTTCTACTTGAATCTTCTCATTGTCTGCTATATAAATGTACTGTTTTTCTTTGGTCACTTGTTTATGTAAAATATCTACTTTTGTTTCAATAAATATCCAAGAAAATTTTAAATATATACCTAGAAATTGGAGTTTTGGTTTTTAAATTGCTGTTTTTTTGAGAAATCTCAAAATAAGACAATCTCCCTACCTTGTGGAGAAACTAGGCACAGTTCTGAAAGAGAACTACAACAATGACTATCAGGATAGAACTTATAGTGGTGGACGTGGGTCCTTTACCTATAACTGCATCTGGCGAGGCTCCCCATCCAAACTCATATCTACCTGCTGAAATTTCCAACAATAGTGTTGGAAATAGTTCCAACATTTTTTCCATTAGAACCTCTATAACACGGCTAATTTGTATCGCCTGCTTTTGAATATTTTTCTTTGGTTTCCAATACAACCTCCTACTCTCTAAGTCCATTTCCAAGTCACCATTCAAGTCCCAACATTCCCCAACGTTGCTCCAACAACACTCACGAACAACCTGTCCATTTAAGAGGGCCAACTTATTACCTGGGAATCTACATCTTTATGTCTTTCTCTCTGGGATGCCCCTTTTTCTCACAAGTGATAGGAATCTATAAAATTGAGTTTCTAATTTTCTAAAAAAATAAATCAACACATTAACAAATTAACATATGTATTATCGAATTTACTCTGTAATCATTTACATAAATAGATAAAGATTTTAATAAAATAAACTCTATTAAAATATTGTCAGTACATGAGTCACTAACAAGGCTGTGAATAAATGTACTAATTGATCACAAAATACTAACAGTGATATTGATCCGTCTGAAATAGGAAAACTCATAATTCGTTAAGGAAACTTAATCAAATAAACAACAAGAGATATGAAAGAGTATCATAATTGTATTAAATAGATTTGTACAAAATTACAAAACCTCAATTAAACAGAGGTATCTCCAATCTCTTGTCCATATTTTTCCCTTCCAAAAAGTCCCTATTACATGTGAAACCCACCCTTTAAATAATTATTACAAAGAGTATATTTCCATCAAATTGAGATTAAAAAATCTAAATAAAACTAGTATCCAAGGAAATCTTGCCATCTGTTCCAAATCCCTAGCAATTCCTCAATGTTGGGATAGTTAGCTGATTCAAAACCAAGTTGAGCATCACATTTATAATTCTCCATTTCATTTTTAGCTAACTTATGCCAGATGCAGATGTAAATGTGGACCTTTCCCTCAATAGCCAACGGTTATCTAATTAAGCTATCCACATCCTCAATGGTTATATGATTGAGCCCTTGGATTTTCTCCCTTGCTTCATCTCTCTAGCGTTCAACCTGCTCGATCATCAATTTTGGAGGATAGGCGTTTTCAATAAGATTTACTATGGGAAAAATCAAAGCCTCCATGATACTATCAACAACATACCATCTTCTTCCACACATGGCTTGTGCCTTTTTAGTAGTCTCTTCGACCATCTCATTAAGATCAAGCCAAGAATAAAGTATTGTTCTGACTTTCTTTAGCTGTAAGCTACTAAGGATGATAATGTTTTCTAGTTTGTCCTTCATGTACCTTTGACGATCCACAATATCATCATAAGCCTTTGAAGCTTTCTCCATCTTTTCCACGTGATCTTCAAGTACAACAGCCATCTGACCAAAAGCAATATAGGTTTCATAAATATCATTCAAACTGTGGAACAAGTCAGTTATTAACTCATAATGCTCCTGATTTGTCTTGATAGCCAAATCCTTAAATTCTTCTTGTGAAAACCTGGAGAACGAAGAGGAAGTTGCACTTGTAGTTGCATCTTCACATTTCTTTTCAAGTGAAGCTATCCTCTATGTAAAAGAAACATTTGAAGTCTTCTCATTGCAGCTCACATTGGTTTTCAAGTGAAGCTATCCTTTGTGTAAAAGAAACATTTGAAGTCTTCTCATTTTGCAGCTCAACCTGAAGAAAGGCACTTTTGACTTGTAGCTCATTGTACTTATCCTCACATGTCTTCATAAGATCAGCAACATGAGCCTCGTGTTCCCTTTTACTCTTCTCAAGTTCTTCCTTCAACTGGTTTATCTCTTCTTTCCTCCTGTCAAACTCCCTGTTTAAATTGTTAACATCATGGATATTGGCAACTGTGAATGCACCCAAAGCAGTAGTTGTATCTGATGCATCTACTTGTGGTTCACAGGGCTACTGAGTCTAAATTATTTGCTTAGAAACAGATACTTCCATCCCACTTTCATCCCTAGTCCTCCTTTTTCCCTTTCTGATCACTACTTTATCAGGTTTACTATAATAATATTTTCCAAGAGATACAACAATGTCTTCATCAAATTCATCTCTTGGATCAATGGATCCAAAGGTGTCAATCATTCTAGACACCAAAGAGGATGTTGGGGTAATGATAGGAGAGGGCATGGTCATGGTAATGTGAGTACTCAAAGGAGAAATGTTTTGAACATGGGATATTTCAGAGATTGAAGACAAGAGTGGCGTTGAAGATTCGAAAGATGGAAATTGGAGATTGACAGCTGGAAGTGGTGAGGAAGATACTAAATCCTTTTCAGTACCAAATGATGTTGACAGAGTAACTAAGGGTACATGTACGAGAATCTTGAAAATTGGTGCTTATAAGTTGCTTTGAACAGGGGCTATTTCAGGGATACAAGAGAGCAGTGCGGTTGAAGATTCAAAAGATGAGAAATGGAGATTGAGAGCTGGAAGTGGTGAGGAAGACACCAAAACCTTTTCAGTACCAAATGATGTTGATGGAGTAACTGATGATAGCTCTAGGGGAATCTTCAAAATTGGTGCTTCTGAAATGTTTTGAATAGGGTCTATTTGAACAATTGAAGACAAGAGTGGGGTTGAAGATTCAGAATATGGGAAGTGGAGATTGACAGTTGGAAGTGGTGAGAAAGACACCAAAACCTTTTTAGTACGAGACGATGTTGACAGATTAACTGACGGTAGGTGTAAGGGAATCTTGAAAATCGGCGCTTCTGAAATAATAGGTAGTGAGATGGAGGTATGCATAGGATTAGATGTGACATATTCAGGTGTAGATATCAAATCCTGATACAATTGATATAGTGCAGGTGATATGCGTGCTCCTGCAAGCAAGGTAGATAAGTATGGATGGATGAAAGGAGCAATGCTGAATACAAACAGCTAGAAATAGATGAATATTGTGAAACTATAGAGACAGGGATAAAACCTTTCTTACCATCACCATTCAACAAATCTTTGAATGATTGCAAATATTGATCCACCTCTTCAGTGACAGGTGCAGAGGCTATCACCTCTTCTTCTAAGTCTGAATCAACCAAATCGATTGTAGGAGCTGTAGAGGAAGAATACTTCACCTTCAATATTTTGAATGGTTCTTGTTCAGCTATTTCTTGATTATCACTTGGTTGACTGACTGCAATAATCACCGAGATATCATTAATAGTCACAGCAGTTGTAACTACCTAAGTATTCAGCACAGAGGTCATTATTGCTAGCTTTTGTTTTGACTGTGTTGACGTAAGTATTAAGGCTTTGACCTGCAGGCTAACTGCTACCTCTAGAAGGTCTTCCATTAGACCTTTTCCCTTGTCTCCATCCGAAAACGTTGCCACTGATGAATCTTTCATTGCTTCAGTTTCCTTTTCTTCTCTACCCTTTCTTACTTTCTCCAAGAGGCCAACCTGCAATGCCCTGTAACATTGAATCCTATCTTTCAGTTCCTTTTGATGCTGCAAGATGTGGGATTCCTCATCCTTTCTTTTGGCTCTCCCCAACACTTTAGAAAATGTACTAACACCCTGGTAAATGGAATCATCTGGAATTTCATCATGCACATAATTAATTTTTATATGGTACTAATTAAAGTGGGCATTGAGACATCCCTTGGGATCATGTTTTCTCTTGCAAGAAAAACCAAGCTTCAAGGATTGTATCTATTCACTCAATACTGCAGCCTAGGTTGAAGTTGGGATAACCAAGAATCTAAGGTTCAAAGGGAATTTGGGCCAAGATTTTTTCTTAGGGCCAATCAGCTTCCTGTAAACCCCATCATTGACAGTTTGGAAAGCCACTTCTTCTAGAACCAACCTATCAGGGACAATTCTGGGTAGCATATGAACAATGTTGCTACCCCAAATTCTGATGTACGAAGAATACTCACCAACATACCAGTCACCCATTGTACCAATCAAAGTTGTGGCTTCAGGTGAAAATGCATGAGCTTCCTTCTTGAATATTGAAAAATACATGGTGCCAAGGAAGTGTTGACATATATCATAGAACCTGGGTGCATAGTTAGTATCCCACAGTTCTGAATAATAAATGGGCACTGGGGGGGGGGGCGAAAAACTCCACTTCCATCCCAAATTGGGATATTCGAACTCAGCGCACAATATATCATAAATGAATGCTGGAAAGAAGAAATTGGGTTTCTTTCTAGCAGTGGCCTTCTGGTAGTCTTGGATAGAAATTTTGAGTTCTAGTGACAACATGGATTCCCACGGGAAAGAATCGTCGGTTGCTAAAACATGATGAGCTACTGGAGCCCATTCAGACTTGAACACATAACGATTAGGAAGGCCATAAAGTCTGCATAACATAGCTGCCAATAAGGAATAGGGTTCTTTGAACCACGTAACAGGGTAAAGGTTGTCATACCTCTTCGAGAATTTACTAGGTTGGTGCATCCACGATTTTAACATTTCTTCGAAATTGAACTTACTTTGGAGGCTTTTGCAAACTCTGCATTAAGGGGTTGTCTTACTGGTTTAAGGGCATAAGCCTTGGTAAATACCTCAAGATGGAAATTGGCTATCTCTAACCCTCTACTATTGTTCAAAGAACGGTCTTTCGGGTCCACATGTTTTACTATCCATTTGACCGCGTCATTGTAGGGGAGGATCGCATGTCTAGCAGCAATAAAATGAAGTCCATAATCCCTGATTCTTTTGTAAGCCAACTGGTTGTCTTGAATATCAAAAAATTTGTCATTGTTAAAAATTGCATAAACCCTAGACCATTCAATTTGGTAGGTTTCGGTGATTCTGCTACTAGTATCTGAGAAAATACTGAAGTTCGAATCCTTGGTTAACATGTCCTTTTGCATGTTTTTGCAACGAGTAGATCTTGCCATTGTTGCAAATTGGAAAAACTCTATTTAAAAGAAAAAACAACAGGAAGCAAAAATTAAAACTAATTTAGGATTGAATTCAGTAATAAATTGAATGAAGAAATGACCAAGATACTAACCTATAATCGAACTAGACTGTGATGAAGTTGCCTGATAAAATTCATGTAGCACAGTAATTCATGAAGTGAAAATTTAGGCAGCACAGTAATTCACAACAGTAAAAAATTGGTAAAGAAATTGTAAAAGACCAACCTATATATATATTTTACAGGGGTCAAATTAGGAAAGCGGGATTAAAACAAATGGACGGTTGAGATTAAACCTAGTGGGATGCCGTTTCATAACAAGATATTGCAAATATTATTTCATTCTGCATCCTGAATCCCTCATTGTTACGGAGAGAAATTCCTATGGCTTGGGGTACCACAACAGACAGCTAGACTCCAGAAATCAATCTTTTCCAATATGCAATAGAAATAAAATGTCTAACACTAAAGGATCGAACCCCGTACCTTATTCCGGATGGTTGAAGTAGATCCCCGTTGAGATTTCCAATCTTCAGCTTGAATTGATGTAATACTTCCTCAACAATAAGTAAACAATACAAGCATACTATATATCATGGTGTTAGATCTATTCTAGCATATATAATCAATAATGTAAAAGCATTTGACATATTCCAATGGATACAATATTCATTCAAATGCACATTACTGGACAGGAAAAGATATTTCTAATAATATGAATCAGAGATTACAAGTGACAACCTCTGACGACACGTCTGCGAATCGGAGAAACTGAATCCCCCACTTGGGCCTCCACCACCTCAATCCTCCATCACTCAGATAGCAAGCTCACTAGCAAAAGGCACGCTTGGGAAGAACACAACAGTGCTCCAAGGGACAAAGGGATGCAGACTCAAGCATAAGTTCTGGCAACAATGGACTATAGTTTCGTTACTCTCAATTCTCTCTTATGCTTTCAATGTCTCAAGGGGTTCCTTATATAGCTTTTCAAAGGGATACTGAAAGGTCGAATCCGTGCGATCTCAAGGCATATGGAAGGCCAGGAGTCATATGAGTCGGATCCAAGTCAAGGAATGCTCCACAAGGATTTGGATTATGTACACATCCCGATGTACGCGACTATAAGGGGAATATCCGTGTATGTACGCGGTTATCGGGGTAAAAGCCACGTATATCACTTTTCTTATTTTTTTAGGGATGATCAAGGACACATCAAAAGACAAAAAGTAGTCCATAGGGGCTAATGAGTCTGCAACGGGAGAGGGGAAGGCCATACACTGTGTGATTCACCTAGTGTGGTGAAATCCGCTATAACACCCATCGCGCAATCTAGGTTGCCGGAGCTTCATATTTATTATTTACACAAATTTCCATTGCGTAACCTGCATCCTGAAATTTACGGTTGCGGGATTCAACATAATTTTTGTAAGTATTATGTGTCATCCCGCAATTTCCTGGTTTCGGGTTGCAAAAATCGAGATGCAGAATTCGCGATGCGGGATACGGGAAGACAAAATAAATGAAGTTGTATCAAATCTTTCCTGAAACACGCATCCCGCAACCCGCATCCCTCATTTTTCTCTTTTGCGAAACCCGCATCCCGCAATTTTTAGGTTGTGGGTTGCGAGAGCTTGAAATTTATTATTATTTGCAAATATTCGGCATACTCATTGTAGGCAGGTGTTAATTTTAAGTTGCTGCCAGTTAATTTTTGTTATTTCTTGCAAAATTTATAATAGAAAATTGAAGCCCCAAAACACAACAGTTATAAATGTCTTTACCTTAAATTTCAAAACTCACTATTAATATGCAATCTCCCAAGGTAAGTCACAAAGATTGGCTTGTGAAAAGATAGAATATGTTTATCCTCTCAATATTATTTTGCACCTCTTGATGCAAATGCTAATATATTATTTATTAATACAATTTTGTTTATGTAAATTTATATACATTTCTATACTTATTTTCAATCTTTTTAAAATATATACTATTTAAACAAATAAAAAAGTTAACTTCTCAAAAGTCACTCCTGCAATACTTTTTTAACTTCTCAAAAGTAGTACTTTTTTGTCACATCCTTCTTTGGACTCTTATAAAGTCACTTTGATATTTATTTTTAAATTTCTTGTTTTCATATTTATGTTTAAAATTTCTTTATGCACTTCCTGCTTTGGACTTTTCTGAAATCACACATCATATTTGTTTTTAAAGCTTTTGTTTCTTTGGACTCTTATAAAGTTACTTTAATATTTATTTTTAAATTTCTATATGCACTTTCACATTTGTTTTTAAAGCCTTTGGTTCAAAATTAAAGCCTTTGGTCATTTTGAAGTTTGAGATCTTTACTCTTCCCTGGTCCCTTTTATATTTTCTTTTTACTATTTTTACCTGAAGGAGTTATGAGATTTTCCTCGAGTCTTTGAAAGTCACGTGGACCTTAGTGATCCCCTATTGAGAGAAAACGATAGAGCAAATATAACAACAATTCCTTTAAGGTGCAACAGTATCTTTTAACAAAAAGCAGATTTTTGAAAGTTTATTCCATATAGGTGGGTAATCATTCAGTATGACCCTTACCGCAATTAAAGGAAGAATAAAAAATAACATACTAAAATATTGTGTTTATTAAGTTTATTAATAAACAATACTTCCACAAGGTGTGCCCAAACACAATATAAAAGTATACAGGGATGCAAAGTACATAGACAAACAATACTTCCACCGAAACACACTATAAAAGTATACAGTGATGCAAAGTACATAGACACTGTGATGCGAAATACATAGATTATTTCAAATAAATATATGGGAAATTTTATTGATTGTTTGGATATTTTAGAATACGGACATAATAGTGTCCTGCAACAAGAATCGAGAATACTCGTGCACAACCAATCTATGTGATTGTACAATTTATTGACTACTACTACGCGCTACAAAAATTACTCGTCTGCACGCAATCTGGTTCGTAATTTTAAAGAATACGCTCAATTATAGCACCTCTTTTCCCAAAAGTAAGGAGCCACAAACAGCCTTCTCCGTCTCAGCAACTAAAGCATTAAGGCCAGCTAACATTTATCTACTTTTTATATTTCTGCTTCGTGAAATGGCGCCCAATCGAAGATTATTCTCCTGAACCTTGTATACCAAGTGGAAACTTACTCTGATGATCATGATTAAACTATGCAGAAACAGGAGATGGAGCAACAGCAGATAAGATGACCTCGCTTATCATCCGCCGGTTTCCGCTTCTGTGAGACTCGCACAGGCGGGGCAAGTAAACACCTGCACATATTATATCTAAATAAGTCCATCATAGGCTAATTTAAACTATACTATACATACATCCATACATATTCATAGCTGCAGGTATTTAAATATAAAATAGCGGTTACGATGATGAGTAACAAGTACCTTCTCCTGCAGCAAGATTGAAGTAGAGATCGATGATGTTGGGGCAGTTGTTGTAGCAGAGCGGAGAGCATAACTTGTTTGTGAAGCCACGTTCCGCTAGAGAATCGGTGGACATCCCCACTGTCATCCTCTCCACCCCACACGCGTTGATGCATTCGTCCGTTTCTACCAATTCATTGATATTCTCCGCTATAACCTCCGATGTCTGCAGTACATCATCAATTACCCAATGAATTTAGATGAACAGTGTACAAAATAGGACAGTTGGGCAAAGGCAGTACAATAATCAGTTAATGGGAAATGATATAAAGAAACCCACCTGGCATTCATACTGCGCGTTGCAATCCGCCATGATGGACTTCTCAAGCACACAACGTGCTCCAGAAGACGACACAGAAAACGCGCAGACCTCCACGGGCAGCTTTTCGCATACTATTCCACCTGATCATACAACAAGTAATCTATAAATTAAATTACGACTTACTATGATCTGATGATGATTCTCAATGACCATGCCCAAAATAAAACAAAGTGAAATGAATAGTACATACCGTAAACAACATGCAGGCTTATAAGTGAAAAAAAGGCTGAGATTGTCAAAAGAAGCCTCGCATGAATTGCCATTTCTGTATTGTTCTGAATCTCTGTTACCGCTCTGCTTTCTGTGTGTTTGTGTGTATGTGCAATGAGTACCAACTGTGACAATCGAATTTACAGAAGCAATAGTAGAAAATGGGTCGAATGGTATGAGGAGATGCGTGATCGACGATGCCTCTGCACTTCTTCTATGATCAGCTGTATATATAGTCGGAAAGAGTTTAGAGCAAGCAGCCAACCCCGCATGGAGACTTTTCAACGCGGAAGCCGCCTTTCCCCTTGACGAATTAGGCGATGCCGGGTGGAATTGGCACTTATTTTTAGTAAAATATGCGTGTAGATTGCTCAAACGAAGGTATATGGAAACTCCGCCTTTGAATCATGTGTAGACTTGAGTGCCTTGGAGTGGGGAATTCGTTTCCCGTCGGGGCGGCTGACATTGGACTTAGTGCTCAATAGTCACGCTAAGTACCGGGCGGTGGTGGAATTTGACGGGTAAATGCCCGTCACGGGTCAATTTACCCGTCAAATACAGCCAAGATTTCACCGAGACCGTCAAAATCTGGCTTGGAATACAGAAAACGTTTCAGATTTTGATTGTTACCGGCAATTTTGACGGGTGTCCGTCATTTGAAATTCCAACCGGGCACGATTCTTACATTTTAGAGTCAAACAGTCATTTACAATAATTCACCATTTTTCCAGTGACTTGATAACGTGGGCCCATTTTAAGCCAAAACTTCAAAGCAAAAGAAACTTCAGACATATTCTAGATAGCCACGTAGTCGACTATTTGCATTTGTTTTTGTGTTTTAATGTAAATGTGCCGTGTAGACGATTCAATGCAGACATCAAAATAGACCGTGTAGAATGTGGAGCAGAATTTGATTGTTCTTTGGTTGACTTGAAAATTATATTATATTATAATTCGTTTGTTCTACAATGTGCTTTGCTCGACTTGACTTGACTTGCGAATTTGCAGGGCTCTATATTTGTATGTTACCAACTTATCGTATGCAAAATAATTAGCAGGGCCTCTAGATTTGTATGTCACATTATGCAACATATTTATTTATTAAAAAAATAAAAATGAAAATCTAAGATTTTTTAAAATAAATTAAGAGTTATACTTATTATAAATAAAATAATATATATAGGCAAAAAAAAATTCCAGATAACTTCATCCATATGTCCAACACCATGGTAAAAAAAATTATCCATTAGTTAATTTCATTTCCGACCATTTTAATCACGTAAAAACAGTTAATTATAACTGTTAACTACGTAAAAACATTTAATCATCTGTTAACTTCATCCCTATGTCCAACACCATGGTAAAAAAATATTTTATCCATTCATCAATTTCATTTCCAACCATTTTAACGACGATAAAACTTTTAATTATAACTGTTAACTTCATCCCTATGACCATAATTAATTTGCAATTATAGTAAAAATGAAAACAATATGTTACGAAAGGCACTACTACAACGAATTTCATACAATTTCTCATCATCGCTGGCATGTAGAAAAGGACTATTATTTTCTCTTTTACAAGATACTTGTCAAATTTTAGTGAAAAATAAATATAATTAATTTTTTTGTTTTTTATTCAGTTAATGTTCAATTTTTTTGATAAAAAATATTCATACAAAAATATGTATTTTGAATCAGAACCTGTTGAATAATATATGTTTTTGCTTTTGTAAGGGACCCACCTTCCAATTACAAAGTGACACTACCCAAAGCTAATCCCGATGGTGGGAATCGAGGGGTAGTGCGAGTCTTCTCCTATCTCACATCAATCATCCATCATCATAGGAGACGAGACATTTTTTAGGTCAAGGTCTTAAACATATAAATTATTCTTGTTTACTTATTCATGCCTTTGATTTTGAAAGTTTCAATTCTTTTTTTTCATTCAAAAAAAGATCTTATATATTGGATATATAAAAAGGTATCACCAAGATATTTACAATTTTACATCCAAGTCGAATGTAACACAAAGTCCCTAAACATATTCATATCTACAGACCAGAAAGTTCAAAATAAGTTCAATTTCTCATCATATTATCCAGATATCCTATCCACTCGATATTCCCCATCTGGTTTCTACCATGGCAATTTATGTATTAACCAATACATATTTTACCCCCGGTAAGAAAATCCAATGTGAACCATAAGATATATCAATCTTATGCGTTCAAACAGAAAGGTCAAATTACTAAAAAGAGCCAAAAAAGGTAAATGCAGATGGATCATTTCCATCCCCACGGGCCACCAAAAAATGTCCAAGAGGGCCCGCTAATGCCTGCTTTGATAAGTGATCAGCCTCACAATTAATCTCCCGATATATATGCTGGATGCTGATCTTCAAAAATTGCCGCTGCAACTGTCTAATACGTTCCATCCAATATGTAAGGATAACTGCTTCCAATTGGATAGTTCCTTCAAACCATTGAACAATAACCTGGGAGTCTCCTGCAATTTGAAGTGAATCGATACCTATGGACCTAGCAAAGTGTATTAAACTCCACAATGCTAGTAATTCTGATCGGGTGTTAGTACCAAATCCACAATTCCACTTAATGTAAAATCTGCCCAGTAGAGGCGAAATGAGGATAGCCCCAACTCCACATTTTTTACCTCCATCCTATGAGGCCCCATCGAAGTATCCAACAGACATGTCATGTTGAAAGGAAGGTGGCAGAATGATACGAGAAGGTTTTACACGGAGACGAATGGGACCCTCATTCCATAAAAGCTGAAGCTTATTAACAATCTGGAGCGGAGTAGTTTTGATATTCCTGAAGATATGTGAGTTCCTAGCCAGCCAGATCAATCGGCATATGTGAAAAGGTATAAGTCTCAGCTCACCACTAACCGCAGTCCAATTACTGAAAGCCAGAGAAATATTTGTACCATTCCAGATATGTTCAGTATTATATAATAGACCAATTATATGCCATACATGTACAGAAAAAGGACAGTTGATCATCAAATGAGTGATGCTTTCCCCGGCATCATGACAAAGAAAGCATATACCCGGGCCCTCGAAACCTCTTCTCTGTAATATGTCCCATGTAAGAATGCGCTCCGCCATCAAAAGCCAAGAGAATAATATCGTCTTCAGTGGTAGTTTCCAATGCCACACCTCCTTAAACCAATTAGGGATATGGGCTGAGACAGAAGTATGGACAGATGAAGAATATGCAAGTGCCGCTGTAATATGTCCAGATTTCAAATTTTTACTCCAATACAGAGTGTCTTTAGCAAGATTCAGGCACATTCCAGAATTTTTCAGTAGATAGGTATATTCCTTCCACTCTGTAGCCAATGATCCATTAAGATTTAAATACTGTGCATCCACCCAACCCAAGAAACCTTCATCTGTAACATGAAGAGCTGCCTGTGCCAAAAAATATATCCGATTTTCAAGTAATTTATCCAAGAGAGAAACTGATAGTCTGAACGCTCCATTCAATCCCAATATAGGATCACGACCCACCCGAATGTTCCAACCATTTCCAGGACGCCATACTAACCATGGTTTCAGAATGGGCATAGCCTTCAGAAGGGCCCTCCAAATATTCGATATGTTTCTATGGTCATATACCAATAATCTAATCCATTCAGTAATCGGCCAACCATGAATATATTTGGCAGCTATCACCCTATGCCATAGGCAAGGTATAAATAAGCATCTCCACAAGTTTTTTGCAATAAGAGCTCTGCTGAATGCCCCAATGTCCTTTAGGCCCCATCCCCCAGAATCCTTAGGCTGGGTGAGTAATTCCCATCTCGCCAAGTAGATAGAAGGTTTAACGTTGCATCCAGACCAAATAAAACGAGACAATCTGCTCTGAATCTGTTTTATGATTGCTCTCGGAATCCATGAGAGTGAGAACCAATACACAGGAATCCTCTCTAGAACAGATTTAGTCAATATGAGTCTCCCACCAATGGATAAAAAGCGGAGTCCCCAATGTCCAATGCGAGTCTCAATCTTCTTTAGCAGCCAATACCAGTCCCGGATCCTATAGGCATTTGGCTTCAGGTAATATCCCAGATATCGGAAACCATCCTCAAGAGGAAATATATCAATAGTGAATAGCTGATGAAGCATCTCCAACCCGCCGGGGTCCCACAGTGAATGATAAAACTGTGATTTGTTTAAACTGATGTTCATACCCGTCGCATCACAGAAAATATCCAAGGCCCCTTTGATAGACTGCCATTCTCGAAGGGAGCTCCCACCAAATAATAGGATGTCGTCCACAAATAACAAGTGTGTCATATATATACCAGTAGTCACCTCAATACCCATAATATCACCCAGTGCAGTAAGATCCTTTATCAATCTGCTGAAACCTTCAGCAACAAGGAGGAATAATAACGGTGACAACGGGCATCCCTGTCGCAGGCCCCTGGATGCCGAGAAAAATGGAGTAGGATTACCATTTACCAAAATAGAAAAATTAGCGGAGCACACGCATCCCATAATCCAGTTTGTAGTGTTCAGAGGGATACCGATCTGCAACAGGACCAATCGTAAAAAACCCCAGTCTACCCGGTCATAAGCCTTAATAAGATCCAATTTCAGAACCATTGCCTTTTTATGTTTTATCTTGATACTGTGAATAGTTTCTTGAGCAATGGCAATGGCATCTGTAATCTGGCGGTTTTCAAGGAAGCCAAACTGTTCATCAGAAATACCCAAGGACAGCCCCCTCTTCAGACGTGTAGCAATGATCTTGGAAATAATCTTGTATATCAGATTACAAAGAGATATCGGCCGGTATCCCTCGCAATTTGATGGTTTATTCGATTTAGGGATCAATGCCACAAAGGTGGAGTTCAATGAACCACATACATAGCCCCGTAACCTAGACTCCTCCACCATAGCAAGGAGATCAGGTCCCATCAGATCAAAAAAATGTAGAAAAAACTCTACAGTCCAACCATCCGGCCCCGGGCTCTTAGATGGTTCAAAAGCTTTCAGAGTGGTATATATTTCCTTAATGGAGACTGGTTCATAGAGTGCCATACCTTCCTGTTCCCCAAACATCCGCGGGTACCTCCTAATAAGATCCATCTGAGCAGTAATGGATAGATCCTCCTGTTTCTTATACACAGTATTAAAGTATGTAAATGCCTCCCTCTCGAGATCCCCCTGTCTGTTAAGAACAGTGCCATCTCCCGCATGTAATTCCCAAATATGGTTTTGTATCCTACGAGCATTTGCAAACTGGTGATAAAAACGAGTATTACTGTCACCACTCTCAATCCACTTAAGTCTGCTCTTCTGGCAAGCCGTCTCCTCTCTCCTCCTCAAAATGCGGTTCTGTGCAGAAGTAAGTTCAGTCAGCATAATCTTGACCCCCTCATCACTAATACCCGTCGGATAGTCAAACAAGATATTAGCAATATCCGATTCAATAGTTTCGAGCTCCTCCGAGTCCCGTGTCTTTTGTTGCTTTTCCCAGCTTCTAACCGCTTCCTTTAGAAGTCTGAGTTTATGAACCATAAGCCTCATAGGTGATAGTCCACCATCCACCACCAGAGTCTGCCACGTCGTTCTCACAAAAAAATCAAAAGATTCCATAGCCAGCCAAGAAGCATTAAATTTAAAAGGGTAATTAATATGATTACCATTGTAATTAATTTGAAAGTTTCAATTCACAAACCACATATTTTAATTTATATATGTTTTTTTTCCCAACATGTAGAGTTTCCTAGTGAACAAGTTGATCCTTTGCACCTTCTATGTTGTCAAAAAAATGAGATTGCATATGTGACCCTTAATGGGATCACTAGTCAACACAAGTGGTTCCACTAAGAGATGCTTTCCATATTTAATGATACCTCATTTAACACTTTATGTTAGGCCATATTCTAACATTGTATTTTATTGAGTACTTAGAGGAGACCAGTCTTGGGGAAAGACAAATGGGATGTGGTGAAAGACCACATGAGAGAGTGTAATGTGAGCCATATTCTTTTTGAGATCCCTCTCAAATGCCTAAGGAGGTGATAGCTTAAACTCAAATAGTTTAAGCTTGAGGATACAACACCTTTTGTTTATGATAGATTTATTAGGGCATGTTCCCCCACCATGATGAGGTTGGGCATTATATTTTACGACACACATCCATGTAGAGTTTGTGTTGCACATGGAGCCCAACTACATGTCCACACCATCATAATTTTATTGTCATCACAGGGGACACAGTTATAATAGCCCTGGGCTTATAGAGATCTCGTTGCCATACCACGTCCTATAATATTTGTACTGCATGGTTTAGGTAACTTGATTTGTTTAGTTACAATTTAAAAATATAGTTAGTTCATAAATTTTGCACTAAAAGTTATCTAAGTCGATTGTAAATTGAATGAACAATTTAGAATACCAAATGACATTTTTATGGAACAATTTATCAAGGGTTATGACACTTTTTTGGGTGATAAGGGGCTTGGTGTAGGAGATCATTGATTCTGAGAATTGTCGTAGGGGTGATTGGGGGCCTTACAAGTGATGGTGGTGGTGATAGCAGCAATGGTCACATAAGCTAGTAGCGTGATGTTTTGAATTGTATTATATATGAATTTTAAGCATATTCATTTATATTTTTATACTTTCTATATTTAATATGATGATAAATATTTTTAAGACTTTACACTTTATATGGAATTTTGATTTTGTTTTGCACTTTATGATAATCACATGGTGTAAATATTAGCATGTTTACCAATCTACATTTTATTTGACATTTACTATATACAATGTCACACTTATGTAGCAAGAATTAACATCTTATTATTTACAATTAAATAAGATAAACCATATCAATATTAGAGTCAAATTGATATCATATCTTGATGATATTTGCATTGGATGCCTATGTGGATAAGGATGGGGGTGTTTGCATGGTACTTTGTAACTATATCCATTGTTAATTTGTAAAGGTTATTATAGATTCATAATTTACTTGTGTGCTTAAGTCTTATTATGGTTTTGTTTTGTCATTGTTTCTTAGTATTAATCTCATTTCTTTAATCATATTCTATCATATTTATTTTCATTCCTTAGCAGAGTAAACCATCAATCATAACTCATATGGGTCTATTTAAAATTACCTCTCAATTATCTGATCATAATAATATGGATTAAGTGTTAAAACTAATGAAAATCCAACATGGTTTGCCAATATATGTTAAAACTAATTCAAATACAACAAGTTCTTTAAAGTGGAAAAATATCTCCCGTGATTGGAAGGGGGTAGATTGTGAAAAATATGGACACAAAATATTGAAAAATATTTTGCATGTGCTAATTATACTTGACATTAATAGAATTTTTTTTTGTATTCTTTCACAGTATTGTTGTAATGGAATGGCTAAAGTCAAAGAGTATCAATAAATTCACTAAGTCTCATGTTGTGATACAAATATCAAAAAATGTGGCCATAATCTACATCAAAACAAAGTAGTAATACAAAAACTAAATCAATACACTTCATTAGAAATAATTATACTAGGAATATGAGCACAAATTTATTTACTATGTATAATTAACTCCAAATAATTGGACATACTAAAACATTGTTCTTTTATTATAAATATATGTAAACCACCTCTCTCTCTCTCTCTTTTGTGTGTGTAGGGGGGGAATAAAGTAAAATGACTTACAAATTTCTAAGTTGAATAATTAGATATTAATTGTTAAGTTGCATGACTAAATATGATGACAAGTAAAATTGTGTTTTATCATGCTACTAGGGAACAATCCATGGTCTTAAAATGCATTGTTGAAAGTTGTAGAATCTAGCATACAATCATTTGTAAGACAAGGTTCAAGTTATTTTGAGTATTATATGGAATGTAATCAATTTGTCAAATTAATCCTGTAAGGAAAGACAAAGGAATTCATAAATTTGACTCGATCGGTCTTTTTAATCTTGATCAAACATATTATGTCTTCATAATCAAAAGTATAAATGAATAATGGAAGAAAAAAACTTAGGAACACTTGGTGTTATAA
Source organism: Pseudotsuga menziesii (assembly GCA_001517045.1). Lineage (NCBI taxonomy): Eukaryota > Viridiplantae > Streptophyta > Pinopsida > Pinales > Pinaceae > Pseudotsuga > Pseudotsuga menziesii. The sequence continues at coordinate 194,467 of LPNX011076063.1, read as the reverse complement.
TTGATTTATTGTGTTGGAATTTATAGATGGCCACATAGATATATTTAGTGAGGAGACACTTGAGACAAAAATTCATTTTGATTACCTACCCAAGGTTTCTATAAACATAGAAAGGGGTGAATACATGTATCAATTTATTTTTGTATGGCTTGTAAAAGTGGTAAGGTATGTATAAACATATATATGCATCCTTGTAGCATCATCAATAATTAAAAATGTGTCTAATGTTGTGAAATTCTTAGTATGTTCTCAAACAATCTTGCAACATTTAACTATGGTGTTTCCTATACTAATTAATGATTATCAAATTTCTATTGAAAATCTAATTAGTGTTAGTGTTTGAGTCAATATAACAACTTGTTGAACAAATATAAGTCATCGACTTATGATGATATTGATAATGAGAAAATAAAACCTATGCAAAATATCATATATAGGTGTGTAACACATTCACTAAAGAAAAATAATTTTATATCTCCACATTCCTACTATATGGTAAGCAATAAGTTTGGGGAGAATATGGATGTCTATGTGAAACATTCTAAATGAAGGTTTTATCATGAAATGTGAGTGATCTTCCAAACCCAATTGATAAGTTGATGGTTCATATAATCCACTTTAATCTTGATGGTAGGGTTCTTAGCCTTGTCACGTTTCATTCACCTAATAAAGTAGAAGAGAGAGTAGCCTTGTGAGAGTGGATAAATTAGTACCTAATGAAGGTTAATGATAGCTCCTGTGTGGTGACTTTAATAATGTGGATTCTTCACATTTAAAGGGGAAAGGTATCGGTTAATGACCCCCAAGTCGGAGAGCAACTTCTTCATCCAAGGCCTGTAAATATCACATACTTGACCACCCCTTAACACTTTCAAGGAGACAAGGTATTCCATTTAACTCCAAGGTATTCCTGTGAATATGGGTAACACTTTTTGGTAAGCGAAGGGCACAACAATGATCAAGCTTTCAAAATATTGATTGAGGTCTTAAATAAGCGCTCGATCGAGCTATTATAAAACTAGGGATTGAGGGTGTTGGATGGATTAATTACTTATTAAAAAAATCAATTCACAACATAAATTATCAATCCAGGGTAATGTACATTATTTCAAGGTCATCATGCAAAATATATGCAAGATATAGTTTCCTCACTAACATTGGTTATCTAATATGCGTTGCAAAAAAGTAAATCACACAACCTAAAAGTAAATTGCAAAAAGTCAATACTAAAACTAATTCACACTGTATGGAAAAATAAATTCACACCCACTCTTGCATAATTGAAACACACTCACACTTGTGGAAAAGTAAATCACACTCACACTATGGTTGCAACCATGTTAATCTACAAATATAACACACTTGCATAAACAAATAAACTTGAATTAAAATTACATCTACATAAATAAATGAATCAAAGTAAAATGCATACTATGCTAAGCATTAAAAAGAAGTTAGTCTGATTAAAAATTACGAAAGTGAGAGAACTACAATCTACATGAACAAAAGAGAAAGAAATTAAAGAATTACAAACTATATTACAAAAGAGTTAAAAATAAATATAATTCTTATTTCATCACAAATTGGACTTGTTGTTCTAAGAGTCATCCCCTTGGAATGGAGATGGAACTCTTATTTATACATGAATTTTCCATGACAAATAATAAATGAAGATAAAAAATATCCTCATGAATATCCAAAATATCCTCACCAAATTACTAATAAATTGGATCTCAAAATAAACTCAAATATAATCCCAAATCCTTTGCTAACCTTCATGATATTTAGGATGAATTTGAAGACAAATTCGAATTTAGAGATGTGAGCCATCATAACATGCCCAAAACTCATCCTAAGTGACTCCTAATACCATTTAACTTCTTGGGCCCATCATATATTACATGGAGGTTTTCAAATATTTATAAATAAACCAAATATGCACTCTCATTCACCACCAAATTGTCCCTTTTATCTTCAAAGAATTTAAGATTATAATTTGGGACATATAAGAAGAATAGAAATAATGGATTTATAAAAATCCATCGCCCCTAATGAATATGCTCCTCCATGGTGGCTTCATGGAGTAGCAACAACAATAACAACATGAGTAAGAGAAGTAGTAATGACTTAATAATCCATCATATAAAAATATCAAGTATCCACTTTCATTGATCTTCAACCATATGAGTTGCGACAAATATCATAGAGTAACAACAACTGGCATGGAGGTGGTTCTGCAAAAATCATCAAACTCATCCATGTTTCAAAGATAAGTGCAAAATATGTTATTTTTCCAATGTTTAATCATAATTCACATGAAATACTAATGAAAAGCAAATGGAAACCACCTTAGGTACAAATCCCACAAATAAGCATAAAAATGGATGAATAAGCATTAATACAAAGTCATGGGAATGCAAGAGGGGATTGAAAGTAGGGAAAATGTAGTGTAAAATAGGGACATTTCCACGACCTAACATCACCCCCAAACTGAATATGTTTCATGTTGTCATGCAACCCAATACCTTTGTATCAACCAACCTGTAAGAGATACAATTTTTCAATGCACACTAACCAAAAACAATTTCTGTAACTCTTCTATGCTTGTCCAGCTGATAATACTGAGAACCTTGAAATCTCTTCAAAAACAATGATTGTTGCATTTCTCATTAAAGGACACTCTTAGAATATGTCATCATTAGAAAACCAAGAACACCACAAGTAATTATTTCTCAATACAAGGTCATGTATATCATCATAGAAATCGTATGCTCAGCTTTCATAGCCAACATACTTCTAAAATTATCAGTTCTCAAGTGATGTTGAAACACTATTAAAACACTGTTGAAACACCACATTTTCTCACAAAGTACAAAGTGGATTTTGTTGAAATTTTGTAGGCATATTTATACTAATCCCATGCTTCACCATAACGAAAAATACATGAAACTAGCTTACCAATTTCAAGATATAAGAAAATAAGTCACTACAGATATGTATCAACAAATTTTGTAGGTGTATTAGAAGTTGTTATAGAAGCCTTCCTAAACCAATTCCTCACAAGCTACAAACCGGGTTTGGCTAAAAATTTTCAAGAAAGGTTGTATTATTCTAATGCATCTCCACACAAAAAATCAGAAAAACCCACATCACAGATATCGAGAAAAATGAAAAATGGTTGTAGATGATGATGTCCATTTTCTCGAAAATTGTGCACTAGATTTTATCCATGTTTGTTCATCTTACCATGATGCTTCTTCCCTCAATATGTCATGAAAAAACATCTCACAGTTTGCAAGATATCCTTAAATCAATTTCTACACTTTTTCAATTTAAAATTATTATAAAATGTTTCACAACTGTCTTAAAATCACGTACCTTTGCCAAATGGACTATCAAAATGCTGCCATATTTGTGCCAGATAGCCATTGCTATTTCCTCTAAAATAATTTATCATCCATAAGATCATAAATAATCAAAGTAAGGTGAAATCAAATCTATCAATAGATGCAAACAACACACATACAAACTCCCAAATAAACACAATTTCATCCACAACAAATTATCAGTTAGTGGTTGGCTGAAATATACATAAAGAATGGGAACAACCACTCCCCCAAACTGAATAATTTTACCTGGACTCAGGTAAATATATATTTCTACATAGGGTTGTAACTGAAATAGATGTGGTGGTGTCTTTCTTTGATCCAAATTGCTGAAAATGGCATTAGCAAACGTGGGCTTGGACATCACTATGCAAAGTTGACTTTGTATACTAGATTTCTCCATGGAACCAAAGAGGAAATATGTATGGACTGTTGAAACCATTCATTAAGTTCCTTATTCCTTCACGTGTGGATTTCACTTTGATTGATATGAATATTTTACTGTGCAAGGATGTTTATATTTACATCTAAATTTAAATCTTTGGCACAATCATATTGCTTGCTGCATAATAAAAATACCCAAATCATGTTGAAGACTATGTACTTTGTTATTTGTATCATTCAACTAATAAAATGCATCAATAGAACATGAATCCATTCAATGAATCTCAACTTGACTTTTGAAGATGCGAACGATCATATGCATTAGTGAACTATGCAAACAAATCAACGAAATCATACCTCCATTTTCTACCTTGTTTGTATGCTAGTGGATTCTCATGTATGGGTGGCTTCTACAACAACTTATTCTTCTATAGGTTCTTATGGAGCCCATCCCTCTCTTTCAGTAGTGGCCTTGGCTTGTGATTGTGTATAAAATTCTCTCCTTACTGTTGGTTCTTGTGTGCCAGCAGCATAGATTCATCTCCCCATATCTTCTTTAGCTTTATCCATATCTCCTTTCTTACTATTGGTTCTTGTGTAGCAGCAGTAGGGTTTCCTTAAGATAATTTCTTTCTTTCCTTTCTTGGTGTTGGTTCTTGTATGGAAGCAACAATACCTTTGTTTCAATGGTTTTCTAATATTTTCCATGTGCATAAACTGCTTCTTTTATTTTCTTAGTGCTGGTTCTTGTGTGAAAATAGTAAGACTTCCTATTATTGGTTCATGTGTGACAACAGTAAGACTTCCTATTATTGGTTCTTGTGTCAAAATAAGAAGGTATCCTTTGATTTTTTCATGCTTTGACTGTGTGGTAGGTGTGGGAATGGACTTGAGTATGGAAGTAGAGATAAGGATGTCATGGTTCAAAGGAAGGGATAAAGGGTTTATATTGAATGGATGGTGTAAGAGTGATGATGGATGATGGTGTACCCCCCACAAACTGAAGGATTTTTGTACACTTTGCAAATACAAAGGAAATATGGAAAAATACTCAAGTGATTTTCCAAATACAAATTATCCATAGCATTCAAAGAATTGTGATTAAATCAAAGAAAAATAAGCATAACTACACCTACCTATGAATTCCCTGATATATGTAGCAGCATTTGAAAGCCAAGAGATATGATATGTCCAAAATTATGTCAATCTTTGAAAGATGGAGCAGTGTGGATTCTTGACGTGAAGCATAATGTGGATCCGGAAACCTTATTCAGAGAGGAACTTGGAAATCTTTATTCAGAGAGCGACTTGTATGGAATTACTTATTTCTTATTTTATTTGCAAACCTTTTTCACTAGTAAGATGGTTTTAAAATAAGATTTGTCTGACTGCACCCAAATGGTTTCCATAGTCAAAATTTTATTATTCCCCAGGAATACCCACCAACAAGCTATTTTTCAAGCATTTCAAGGTGTGATGGTGCTTGAGACAGGTTTTCACCATCAAGTTTTATTTGGAATTGTGGTAGGAAAATGGGGAAGCTTGGCATTGTAAGTGATCCAAGATATCTTTATGGTGTGGGTTAAGGGTTTGTGGAGCAGGAAGGAATGAAGGTGGAGGAGTGGAGGTTGAAATTGATCTAAATGTAGCGGTTATATGAATGATATTATAGTGAAGGTCATTGTCTTTTAGAGATAACCACATAAGAAAATAAAAATTTCAGCATTGTTGACATAGATCCGTCAATCGGGGTTCGCTCTCTGTCGACACCCTCAACCCAACGATCTCCATGAGAACCGGCCCATATAGGTTTTACCCTATCCAGCAACACCTATAGAGGAGATGAGATATCACCCGAGATGTTCGAGGGAGAACTATCAGAACCATGTTTCCACATTAAGAAGGATGGTTTTTCACATCTACTGTTCTACTATTGAAACAATACTTCATAGATCCAAGCATTGATTCATAAATTCATTAATCCGTACCATAATTCATCAGATCACATCAACGTATTTAGATTGCAGCAGAAGTATTGATGCATAAACAGATCTACCATCATAACATTATTCAAAACATGAAAGCATCACATCTTTCAGAAAGAAACATCATAACGCAGTGTTCATCCATTCGAATCACATTGCAGAGAAGGAGGAAAATATGGAGGAGTAAAAAGATACAGTGTTTCTATCAAATCTCTGTCATGTCATATTAACTTTGCATCAACACTGTGGGTTCTCAAAATAGTTCAACATTTCAGATATCGCATCAAAGACAGATCACAAATGTGCTCAAAAAAATCAAAATTTCTCCACAAAGGTCGATCGAGAGATGATCAAGAGAGGATATTCAACATTACAATCCTAGATCTATTTATAGGCTTACGCATTTTACAATGTGGTCCACTTAACTCAAATTCCTAACTACTTGGACCACTTGTGTGGATTCAAGCATATTTTGTAATGCCTACATCATTCAAAAATTAAGTGAAGGTGATCCGGATGATCGATCCTCTTACAAGAATGAGCAGGCAGATCATCTAGGTGCAACTCGAAAATGTTCTTAATGTCATGGAAGGAAAAATTCATTGCCCATTGAAAGGTAGCCCCTGTATTTTTCAATCCAAAGGGAATTTTTTTGTACGCGAAGGTACTCCATGGACAAATAAAAGTCATTTTGTGTTCGTCTTCCAGCTTGATTTGGATTTGATTGTATCCATAAAAACCATCTATAAACGAAAAAACTTCACTACCTGCACAAGCATCAATGATTTGATCTATAAAAGGTGTGGGGTACTTGTCCTTGGGACATGCTTTTTTTAAATCACAAAAATATGTACATACGCGTATCGTCCCTTGATTCTTATCAATGGGAACAGGATTGGATACCCATTCTGTCAAGGCAATCGGGTAGATGAAACCAGCTTTTAGCAATTTTTCCACTTCATCCTTAACGACTTCCGCCTTACGTGTCTTAACAAGTCTAAGCTTTTGTCGAATCGGTTTAGTGTAAGCAGGAATATTTCACCTTCTGCGGACAGAAGTTGTTCCCCTAGTATGAATGGTTCAGATCGAGAACAAATGAACGACAAAGGATGAAGACCCTCCCTGGATGTTGTAGATACCTGGAATGCCGCTTCAATATTAAACCTATGTACCTGCAATCAGATTAATCATGAAAACACATCAAATCTACCAGAACATAATCTATTTATCCATGTTAGTGACTAAGGAATCCAACAACATTTACATGTGAAATCAAAACAACAGTAATGTGGGACGGAAATCAGTTTTGCATTGAGATGAATGGAGAAGTTTACAACCAATTAAGCCTTAGTGTCATCATGCATATCCATGAAACCAACACTTCATCCCCATAAGCTCCAAATTTGCTCTCTATGGTCTCAAATGGCTTGGGCCAAGTGGTCAGTCCAACAACATAACAATACCTCTATAGTTCTCCCTCTCAACCATGGACATGAGCTTGTATTTATAAGGCTCAATGGATAGGGATGGTTGAGAGATTTGTGGATGAGGTGGCCTCTAAGATCCTATGATGGGGCATCTCAAGCTCAACTAACCCACAATGATAGGGATAATCTAGAAGCCTCGAGAAACCTCTCTTTTTCCCATTTTACCCAGGGTACCACTTTTCTCCTCTTATGACAGAGCGGTTCAGGTTAGAAACGCTTATGGACCAAAGGCTATAAGTGATGGCACCGCTTATGGATAACAAGCCATAGGTGGTGCGAGCAAGGTAAGGGGGAAAGGGTGGTGCTGAGTATTTTAATGAAAGATTGACAAACAACATGGGTTTCCACTCCAAGTGCTGGGATTAAGGGCAAGTATGTAATTCAAAGGTCTTATCACATGGTGGTGACAGTATTTTGGTATAACAGGATGCCCCCAAAAGCATTAGTCTTAGAGGGATACGATAAACAAGAGCTTTGAGAGAACAAGTCGTTGCTACGAGGTGAAAATGTCGGCTCGATTGGAGCATGTTGTCAAGTAGGCATCTATAGTACATCAATACTTTTGACTCATAGACACAAGTAACCAACTCATGCCTGCAGACCAATATAAGGCAGATCCATTGGAGGAATAAACAAGCATGGCTACTAGAATACAAGGTAGATCCATGTGATAGAGGACTCAAACTTGGACATAGCTACCAGACATACAATATAAATCTATGTCATACAGACGCAAATTTGAGCATAGCCACAACCATACAAATGTGGATCCATGCTAGACATACAAAACTCCACAACCTGGGCAAAAGAAATGAGTGCTTATAGAGATCTCATTGCCATACCACATCCTATAATATTTGTATTGCATGGTTTAGGTAACTTGATCTGTTTAGTTACAATTTAAAAATATAGTTAGTTCATAAATTTTGCACTAAAAGTTATCTAAGTCGATTGTAAATTGAATGAACAATTTAGAATACCAAATGACATTTTTATGGAACAATTTATCAAGGGTTATGACACTTTTTTGGGTGATAAGGGGCTTGGTGTAGGAGATCATTGGTTCTAAGAATTGTCGTAGGGGTGATTGGGGGCCTTACAAGTGATGGTGGTGGTGATAGCAGCAATGGTCACATAAGCTAGTAGCGTGATGTTTTGAATTGTATTATATATAAATTTTAAGTATATGAATTTATCTTTTTATACTTTCTATATTTAATTTATGATAAATATTTTTAAGAATTTACACGTTATATGGAATTTTGATTTTGTTTTGCACTTTATGATAATCACATGGTGTAAATATTAGCATGTTTACCCAATCTACATTTTATTTGACATTTACTATATACAATGTCACACTTATGTAGCAAGAATTAACATCTTATTATTTACAATTAAATAAGATAAACCATATCAATATTAGAGTCAAATTGATATCATATCTTGATGATATTTGCATTGGATGCCTATGTGGATAAGGATGGGGGTGTTTGCATGGTACTTTGTAACTATATCCATTGTTAATTTGTAAAGGTTATTATAGATTCATAATTTACTTGTGTGCTTAAGTCTTATTATGGTTTTGTTTTGTCATTGTTTCTTAGTATTAATCTCATTTCTTTAATCATATTCTATCATATTTATTTTCATTCCTTAGCAGAGTAAACCATCAATCATAACTCATATGGGTCTATTTAAAATTACCTGTCAATTATCTGATCATAATAATATGGATTAAGTGTTAAAACTAATGAAAATCCAACATGGTTTGCCAATATATGTTAAAACTAATGCAAATACAACAAGTTCTTTAAAGTGGAAAAATATCTCCCTTGATTGGAAGGGGCTAGATTGTGAAAAATATGGACACAAAAATATTGAAAAGTATTTTGCATGTGCTAATTATACTTGACATTAATAGAAATTTTTTTTGTATTCTTTCACAGTATTGTTGCAATGGAATGGCTAAAGTCAAAGAGTATCAATAAATTCACTAAGTCTCATGTTGTGATACAAATATCAAAAAATGTGGCCATAATCTACATCAAAACAAAGTAGTAATACAAAAACTAAATCAATACACTTCATTAGAAATAATTATACTAGGAATATGAGCACAAATTTATTTACTATGTATAATTAACTCCAAATAATTGGACATACTAAAACATTGTTCTTTTATTATAAATATATGTAAACCACCTCTCTCTCTCTCTCTTTTGTGTGTGTAGGGGGGGAATAAAGTAAAATGACTTACAAATTTCTAAGTTGAATAATTAGATATTAATTGTTAAGTTGCATGACTAAATATGATGACAAGTAAAATTGTGTTTTATCATGCTACTAGGGAACAATCCATGGTCTTAAAATGCATTGTTGAAAGTTGTAGAATCTAGCATACAATCATTTGTAATACAATGTTCAAGTTATTTTGAGTATTATATGGAATGTAATCAATTTGTCAAATTAATCCTGTAAGGAAAGACAAAGGAATTCATAAATTTGACTCGATCGGTCTTTTTAATCTTGATCAAACATATTATGTCTTCATAATCAAAAGTATAAATGAATGATGGAAGAAAAAAACTTAGGAACACTTGGTGTTATAATTGATTTATTGTGTTGGGATTTATAGATGGCCACATAGATATATTTAGTGAGGAGACAGTTGAGACAAAAATTCATTTTGATTACCTACCCAAGGTTTCTATAAACATAGAAAGGGGTGAATACATGTATCAATTTATTTTTGTATGGCTTGTGAAAGTGGTAAGGTATGTATAAACATATATATGCATCCTTGTAGCATCACCAATCATTAAAAATGTGTCTAATGTTGTGAAATTCTTAGTATGTTCTCAAGCAATCTTGCGACATTTAACTATCGTGTTTCCTATACTAATTAATGATTATCAAATTTCTATTGAAAATCTAGTTAGTGTTAGTGTTTGAGTCAATATAACAACTTGTTGAACAAATATAAGTCATCGACTTATGATGATATTGATAATTAGAAAATAAAACCTATGCAAAATATCATATATAGGTGTGTAACACATTCACTAAAGAAAAATAATTTTATATCTCCACATTCCTACTATATGGTAAGCAATAAGTTTGGGGAGAATATGGATGTCTATGTGAAACATTCTAAATGAAGGTTTTATCATGAAATGTGAGTGATCTTCCAAACCCAATTGATAAGTTGATGGTTCATATAATCCACTTTAATCTTGATGGTAGGGTTCTTAGCCTTGTCACGTTTCATTCACCTAATAAAGTAGAAGAGAGAGTAGCCTTGTGAGAGTGGATAAATTAGTACCTAATGAAGGTTAATGATAGCTCTTGTGTGGTGACTTTAATAATGTGGATTCTTCACATTTAAAGGGGAAAGGTATCGGTTAATGACCCCCAAGTCGGAGAGGAACTTCTTCATCCAAGGCATGTAAATATCACATACTTAACCACCCCTTAACACTTTCAAGGAGACAAGGTATTCCATTTAACTCCAAGGTGTTCCTGTGAATATGGGTAACACTTTTTGGTAAGCGAAGGGCACAACAATGATCGAGCTTTAGAAATATTGATTGAGGTCTTAAATAAGCGCTCAATCGAGCTATTCTAAAACTAGGGATTGAGGGTGTTGGATGGATTAATTACTTATTAAAACAATAAATTCACAACATAAATTATCAATCCAGGGTAATGTACATTATTTCAAGGTCATCATGCAAAATATATGCAAGATATAGTTTCCTCACTAACATTGGTTATCTAATATGCGTTGCAAAAAAGTAAATCACACAACCTAAAAGTAAATTGCAGAAAGTAAATACTAAAACTAATTCACACTGTATGGAAAAATAAATTCACACCCACTCTTGCATAATTGAAACACACTCACACTTGTGGAAAAGTAAATCACACTCACACTATGGTTGCAACCATGTTAATCTACAAATATAACACACTTGCATAAACAAATAAACTTGAATTAAAATTACATCTACATAAATAAATGAATCAAAGTAAAATGCATACTATGCTAAGCATTAAAAAGAAGTTAGTCTGATTAAAAATTACGAAAGTGAGAGAACTACAATCTACATGAACAACAGAGAAGTAAATTAAAGAATTACAAACTATATTACAAAAGAGTTAAAAAGAAAATAATTCTTATTTCATCACAAATTGGACTTGTTGTTCTAAGAGTCATCCCCTTGGAATGGAGATGGAACTCTTATTTATACATGAATTTTCCATGACAAATAATAAATGAAGATAAAAAATATCCTCATGAATATCCAAAATATCCTCACCAAATTACTAATAAATTGGATCTCAAAATAAACTCAAATATAATCCCAAATCCTTTGCTAACCTTCATGATATTTAGGATGAATCTGAAGACAAATTCGAATTTAGAGATATGAGCCATCATAACATGCCCAAAACTCATCCTAAGTGACTCCTAATACCATTTAAATTCTTGGGCCCATCATATATTACATGGAGGTCTTCAAATCTTTATAAATAAACCAAATATGCACTCTCATTCACCACCAAATTGTCCCTTTTATCTTCAAAGAATTTAAGATTATAATTTGGGACATATAAGAAGAATAGAAATAATGGATTTATAAAAATCCATCGCCCCTAATGAATATGCTCCTCCATGGTGGCTTCATGGAGTAGCAACAACAATAACAACATGAGTAAGAGAAGTAGTAATGACTTAATAATCCATCATATAAAAATATCAAGTATCCACTTTCATTGATCTTCAACCATATGAGTTGCGACAAATATCATAGAGTAACAACAACTGGCATGGAGGTGGTTCTGCAAAAATCATCAAACTCATCCATGTTTCAAAGATAAGTGCAAAATATGTTATTTTTCCAATGTTTAATCATAATTCACATGAAATACTAATGAAATGCAAATGGAAACCACCTTAGGTACAAATCCCACAAATAAGCATAAAAATGGATGAATAAGCATTAATACAAAGTCATGGGAATGCAAGAGGGGATTGAAAGTAGGGAAAATGTAGTGTAAAATAGGGACATTTCCACGACCTAACATCACCCCCAAACTGAATATGTTTCATGTTGTCATGCAACCCAATACCTTTGTATCAACCAACCTGTAAGAGATACAATTTTTCAATTCACACTAACCAAAAACAATTTCTGTAACTCTTCTATGCTTGTCCAGCTGATAATACTGAGAACCTTGAAATCTCTTCAAAAACAATGATTGTTGCATTTCTCATGAAAGGACACTCTTAGAATATGTCATCATTAGAAAACCAAGAACACCACAAGTAATGATTTCTCAATACAAGGTCATGTATATCATCATAGAAATCGTATGCTCAGCTTTCATAGCCAACATACTTCTAAAATTATCAGTTCTCAAGTGATGTTGAAACACTATTAAAACACTGTTGAAACACCACATTTTCTCACAAAGTACAAAGTGGATTTTCTTGAAATTTTGTAGGCATATTTATACTAATCCCATGCTTCACCATAATGAAAAACACATGAAACTAGCTTACCAATTTCAAGATATAAGAAAATAAGTCACTACAGATATGTATCAACAAATTTTGTAGGTGTATTAGAAGTTGTTATAGAAGCCTTCCTAAACCAATTCCTCACAAGCTACAAACCGGGTTTGGCTAAAAATTTTCAAGAAAGGTTGTATTATTCTAATGCATCTCCACACCAAAAATCAGAAAAACCCACATCACAGATATCGAGAAAAATGAAAAATGGTTGAAGGTGATGATGTCCATTTTCTCAAAAATTGTGCACTAGATTTTCTCCACGTTTGTTCATCTTACCATGATGCTTCTTCCCTCAATATGTCATGAAAAAACATCTCACGGTTCGCAAGATATCCTTAAATCAATTTCTACACTTTTTCAATTTAAAATTATTATAAAATGTTTCACAACTGTCTTAAAATCACGTACCTTTGCCAAATGGACTATCAAAATGCTGCCATATTTGTGCCAGATAGCCATTGCTATTTCCTCTAAAATAATTTATCATCCATAAGATCATAAATAATCAAAGTAAGGTGAAATCAAATCTATCAATAGATGCAAACAACACACATACAAACTCCCAAATAAACACAATTTCATCCACAACAAATTATCAGTTAGTGCTTGGCTGAAATATACATAAAGAATGGGAACAACCACTCCCCCAAACTCAATAATTTTACCTGGACTCGGGTAAATATATATTTCTACATAGGGTGTAACTGAAATAGATGTGGTGGTGTCTTTCTTTCATCCAAATTGCTGAAAATGGCATTAGCAAACGTGGGCTTGGACATCAATATCCAAAGTTGACTTTGTATACTAGATTTCTCCATGGAACCAAAGAGGAAATATGTATGGACTGTTGAAACCATTCATTAAGTTCCTTATTCCTTCACGTGTGGATTTCACTTTGATTGATATGAATATTTTACTATGCAAGGATGTTTATATTTACATCTAAATTTAAATCTTTGGCACAATCATATTGCTTGCTGCATAATAAAAATACCCAAATCATGTTGAAGACTATGTACTTTGTTATTTGTATCATTCAACTAATAAAATGCATCAATAGAACATGAATCCATTCAATGAATCTCAACTTGACTTTTGAAGATGCGAACGATCATATGCATTAGTGAACTATGCAAACAAATCAACGAAATCATACCTCCATTTTCTACCTTGTTTGTATGCTAGTGGATTCTCATGTATGGGTGGCTTCTACAACAACTTATTCTTCTATAGGTTCTTATGGAGCCCATCCCTCTCTTTCAGTAGTGGCCTTGGCTTGTGATTGTGTATAAAATTCTCTCCTTACTGTTGGTTCTTGTGTGGCAGCAACATAGATTCATCTCCCCATATCTTCTTTAGCTTTATCCATATCTCCTTTCTTACTATTGGTTCTTGTGTAGCAGCAGTAGGGTTTCCTTAAGATAATTTCTTTCTTTCCTTTATTGGTGTTGTTTCTTGTATGGAAGCAACAATACCTTTCTTTCAATGGTTTTCTAATATTTTCCATGTGCATAAACTGCTTCTTTTATTTTCTTAGTGCTGGTTCTTGTGTGAAAATAGTAAGACTTCCTATTATTGGTTCATGTGTGACAACAGTAAGACTTCCTATTATTGGTTCTTGTGTCAAAATAAGAAGGTATCCTTTGATTTTTTCATGCTTGGACTGTGTGGTAGGTGTGGGAATGGACTTGAGTATGGAAGTAGAGATAAGGATGTCATGGTTCAAAGGAAGGGATAAAGGGTTTATATTGAATGGATGGTGTAAGAGTGACGATGGATGATGGTGTACCCCCCACAAACTGAAGGATTTTTGTACACTTTGCAAATACAAAGGAAATATGGAAAAATACTCAAGTGATTTTCCAAATACAAATTATCCATAGCATTCAAAGAATTGTGATTAAATCAAAGAAAAATAAGCATAACTGCACCTACCTATGAATTCCTTGATATATGTAGCAGCATTTGAAAGCCAAGAGATATGATATGTCCAAAATTATGTCAATCTTTGAAAGATGGAGCAGTGTGGATTCTTGACGTGAAGCATAATGTGGATCCGAAAACCTTATTCAGAGAGGAACTTGGAAATCTTTATTCAGAGAGCGACTTGTATGGAATTACTTATTTCTTATTTTATTTGCAAACCTTGTTCACTAGTAAGATGGTTTTAAAATAAGATTTGTCTGACTGCACCCAAATGGTTTCCATAGTCAAAATTTTATTATTCCCCAGGAATACCCACCAACAAGCTATTTTTCAAGCATTTCAAGGTCTGATGGTGCCTGAGACAGGTTTTCACCATCAAGTTTTATTTGGAATTGTGGTAGGAAAATGGGGAAGCTTGGCATTGTAAGTGATCCAAGACATCTTTATGGTGTGGGTTAAGGGTTTGTGGAGCAGGAAGGCATGAAAGTGGAGGAGTGGAGGTTGAAATTGATCTGAATGTAGCGGTTATATGAATGATATTCTAGTGAAGGTCATTGTCTTTTAGAGATAACCACATAAGAAAATAAAATTTTCAGCATTGTTGACATAGATCCGTCAATCGAGGTTCCCTCTCCGTCGACACCCTCAACCCAACGATCTCCATGAGAACCGGCCCATATAGTTTTTACCCTGTCCAGCAACACCTATAGAGGAGATGAGATATCACCCGAGATGTTCGAGGGAGAACTATCAGAACCATGTTTCCACATTAAGAAGGATGGTTTTTTCACATCTATTGTTCTACTATTGAAACAATACTTCATAGATCCAAGCATTGATTCATAAATTCATTAATCCGTACCATAATTCATCAGATCACATCAACGTATTTAGATTGCAACAGAAGTATTGATGCATAAACAGATCTACCATCATAACATTATTCAAAACATGAAAGCATCACATCTTTCAGAAAGAAACATCATAACGCAGTGTTCATCCATTCGAATCACATTGCAGAGAAGGAGGAAAATATGGAGGAGTAAAAAGATACAGTGTTTCTATCAAATATCTGTCATGTCATATTAACTTTGCATAAACACTGTGGGTTCTCAAAATAGTTCAACATTTCAGATATCGCATCAAAGACAGATCACAAATGTGCTCAAAAAAATCAAAATTTCTCCACAAAGGTCGATCGAGAGATGATCAATAGAGGATATTCAACATTACAATCCTAGATCTATTTATAGGCTTACGCCTTTTACAATGTGGTCCACTTAACTCAAATTCCTAACTACTTGGACCACTTGTGTGGATTCAAGCATATTTTGTAATGCCTACATCATTCAAAAATTAAGTGAACGTGATCTGGATGATTGATCCTCTTACAAGAATGAGCAGGCAGATCATCTAGGTGCAACTCGAAAATGTTCTTAATGTCATGGAAGGAAAAATCCATTGCCTATTGAAAGGTAGCCCCTGTATTTTTCAATCCAAAGGGAATTTTTTTGTACGCGAAGGTACTCCATGGAAAAATAAAAGTCATTTTGTGTTCGTCTTCCGGCTTGATTTGGATTTGATTGTATCCAGAAAAACCATCTATAAACGAAAAAACTTCACTACCCGCACAAGCATCAATGATTTGATCTATAAGAGGTGTGAGGTACTTCTCCTTGGGACATGCTTTTTTTAAATCACAAAAATATGTACATACGCGTATCGTCCCTTGCTTCTTATCAATGGGAATAGGATTGGATACCCATTCTGTCAAGGCAATCGGGTAGATGAAACCAGCTTTTAGCAATTTTTCCACTTCATCCTTAACAACTTCCGCCTTACGTGTCTTAACAAGTCTAAGATTTTGTCAAACCGGTTTAGTGTAAGCAGGAATATTTCACCCTCTGCGGACAGAAGTTGTTCCCCTAGTCTGAATGGTTCAGATCGAGAACAAATGAACGACAAAGGATGAAGACCCTCCCTAGATGTCGTAGATACCTGGAATGCCGCTTCAATATTAAACCTATGTACCTGCAATCAGATTAATCATGAAAACACATCAAATCTACCAGAACATAATCTATTTATCCATGTTAGTGACTAAGGAATCCAACAACATTTACATGTGAAATCAAAACAACAGTAATGTGGGACGGAAATCAGTTTTGCATTAAGATGAATGGAGAAGTTTACAACCAATTAAGCCTTAGTGTCATCATGCATATCCATGAAACCAACACTTCATCCCCATAAGCTCCAAATTTGCTCTCTATGGTCTCAAATGGCTTGGGCCAAGTGGTCAGTCCAACAACATAACAATACCTCTATAGTTCTCCCTCTCAACCATGGACATGAGCTTGTATTTATAAGGCTCAATGGATAGGGATGGTTGAGAGATTTGTGGATGAGGTGGCCTCTAAGATCCTATGATGGGGCATCTTGAGCTCAACTGACCCACAATGATAGGGATAAGGGAGGATACAAGGCTCATGATCTAGAAGCCTCGAGAAACCTCTCTTTTTCCCATTTTACCCATGGTACCACTTTTCTCCTCTTATGACAGAGCAGTTCAGGTTAGAAACGCTTATGGACCAAAGGCTATAAGTGATGGCACCGCTTATGGATAACAAGCCATAGGTGGTGCGAGCAAGGTAAGGGGGAAAGAGTGGTGCTGAGTATTTTAATGAAAGATTGACAAACAACATGGGTTTCCACTCCAAGTGCTAGGATTAAGGGCAAGTATGTAATTCAAAGGTCTTATCACATGGTGGTGACAGTATTTTGGTATAACAGGATGCCCCCAAAAGCATTAGTCTTAGAGGGATGCGATAAATGAGAGCTTTGAGAGAACAAGTCATTGCTACGAGGTGAAAATGTCGGCTCGATCAGAGCATGTTGTCAAGTAGGCATCTATAGTACATCAATACTTTTGACTCATAGACACAAGTAACCAACTCATGGCTGCAGACCAATACAAGGCAGATCCATTGGAGGAATAAACAAGCATGGCTACTAGAATACAGGGTAGATCCATGTGATAGAGGACTCATACTTGGACATAGCTACCAGACATACAATATAGATCTATGTCATACAGACGCAAATTTGAGCATAGCCACGACCATACAAATGTGGATCCATGCTAGACATACAAAACTCCACAACCTGGGGAAAAGAAATGAGTGCTTAAACAAATACCCAGGGTCTTCGTCTTGTCTTCCACAAAGTACGATTCTATCCATATGGTTACAATGATCTGAAGTCGAACATGGTAGAAACCACTTGATTACTGGGCAATGATGTGAACTGTTAACAAGTGCAAGGGAGATCACCATTGATGTCAATGATTCCCAAGGTAACCTAGTACAATATACTGAGTGCGAATAGATGTCCTGATGTCGAACACCCAGTCGATTCTATCGTTCAAAAGTCAATGATGTGAACCTATGTTTTGAGTGAGAGAATTTGTCATTAAGACATACAAATCTCAAGGTACTATGTCTTGTTTCTAAGACTATTTCCCGGATGATGAGCTGATGTCGATGGGAAAAGTCTCGTCGAAGGAGGGCCATGATGAGTCCCACATCGACGACACGAAACTTGGAACATAGTTCTGGAATGATGTAAATGTAGTAACCATAGGACTGACTCAAAAATATCGACACAAAAACTGTGTTGACTGCAGAGGTAGAACTTCTTCAAATTCCCTTTGAACATTAGGCGGCACGACAAAAGACTTGGAAGCATGACTAGATGGGACAAACACACAATGCAACAATGGACAATACATTCTTTTGAAATACTCAAAGGAGTGGCATGACTCATGAAATCATCGAGATCAGCTAAATACCCAATTGACTGATATGATATGTAGACAAGTGCTATGTTCAAAGGTAACGACAAACTGCTGCCATTTATTTGCAAAATGATTCCCTTCCCATTTTCCCCATCATGGTTGATGAGTGCCTCTTTCGGTTTTACGAGTTCAAAGAGGGTAAAAAACACTTGATATAGCTTGTCAGAAGACAAGTCTAGACTCATATGTTTTATGAACCTGAGAGAGGAGGGGTTCGTTCCCAAAATGGGTCTCTTAATGTTTAATTTAACGAGTCCAATGAAAGAAAACTCGGTATCGTTCATGTTTAGAGAGTCTGAACGATCATGGAAGAAGACTCCACAGGGGTCCTTTTTTATATAATTTAGTCTCTAAGGCCCGAAAAAGTGTAAAATCATACCTTAGAGAACTCTTCTAGTCATGATTGGCTGGAGTGTTCCTTTTTCGTAAATAGTCTATCCGAACCAAAAAAGAGATAACCTACCATTAGAGAGATGACTCTTCAAATGCTTTAATGAGTGTGAAGAAGACAATATCACTCGACAATCTTTTCATATTTAGGGAGCCTAAAAAGAGTTTAAAGAGGACTCCATGCGATTTCTTTACACAATGTCAATTTTTACGAGCCTGGAAAGAATAAAAAATAGACTCGATGATCTTTTCATGTTTAAGGAGCCTAAAAAGAGGTGAAAGAAGACTCCATGAGGTTTCTTCACACAATGTAAATTTTTACAAGCCTGGAAAGAATCGGAAATGGACTCGGACCTTTGATACTAGGTTTAAGGAGTGTGACCAAAGTGTTGTAACAAACGCTCATCGACTTTTTCCGTTTTATGGAAGTACGAAAAAGTCATAAACAAACTCCCAAAGATTTTTTCTAAGGTTCTTCTATCCTACAATCGACTCAAAAGACAAGTGTCAAATGCGCTCATGACAAACATTAAGGGATTACGACAAATAAATTTCGAGAAAAAAGTGATTTTAAATCAAAACTATAGCATATCCAACCCAAAAATGCCTATATAAGTCATGTAAATAGTAAAAAATCAAATCATTTCACTATTTACCAATAGTGGAGAGCATTTGGAGCATTTTTCTAGCCAGATCTTCAATCATTGATACCAGGAGTTCCCACCGTCGGATTTGAGTGCCGTCAGTTCCAAGTAACAGTTAAAACCCTACCCTTTCTTTTCATAGTCTTCATTTTGAGTTCTGATGGGGTTTTGGGATTGTATGGAAGGCCCTAAAACCATGGAAACGGGCACTATGCATACCCCTTGTGGGATACGCAGTACCTCACTAGAACCACGCCTAAAACAAGGCTGACAGATGGTGCCACCGCCTATCTCCAATGGTGCACAGGTGGTGTCGGCCGTGGAGATTTCAAAATGATAGCACAAGCAACAATAAATCATTCTTTTGAATTTAAATGATTGGAGATGATTCTAATGTGTGCTATAATTGTTTTTGGTAGGTTTGTGTTGCTCAATCATGGTGATATAGAAAGAAAGACAACATGACAATGACAACACTTTTGCTGAAAGGAATGCGGGTTGTATAGCTGCATTACGAGACTGTGGGCTCCTAAAATTATTTCGGACCCCAAGCATGGTATCACATGAGCGCCCCAAGCATGGTATCACATGAGCGGTTGTTGGAGCACATACTTCGGACGTGGAATATGGAGCATCAATACTTTGGGGTTGGGGCCCATATTCTAATAGTGGAGGTAGAACACATCTACTTCTTCACTAGTATCTCAAGACAGGGTGCCCCCATCTCGCTGACAGGTTCCTGTGGAGGGGATATTACCACTCAAGAGTTGATAGACCGTCACTATGTTCCGGGGACAAGAACATTGGGGAAGAAAATCCCCATCAGAGAAGTAACAGACGGGCCTCTACGGACTATCCTATTTTACCATGTAGAGGGTGGCCAGGAGTTAGGGTGTGCACCAGGATTCTAGGGAACACATGTTATATGCCATAGATTCCATGGCACCTACGGTATTCAACTGGGCAAAAGCCATGATTTCGATATTCAAAGATCAGTTGACTAAGTGTCGGTAGGGAGAGCTGAAGCAGCTTGGCTTTGGTTCCATTTTATCCTGCTTCTTCTTCGAGTGGGTACCACATATGAGACCTCAGGTGGTATTCACAAAGCTAAGAGTGCAGGACCCCCATATGCTAAGGTGGGTCAAGATTATGGCTTGTACAGGAGTGGCAGGGGGGAGGTGAAGTTTGGTGACCCGTTCTTCAGATGGCTCCGAGATCAGATCCTCATGGTGGAGGATTATGCTTACGTGGGTACATACTTCAGCGAAGATCCTAACCTACCGCTCCCACCTGGAAGACAGTGGGGCGACATCAGTAAGAAGCAAGAAACCCTAAAATGGATGAAATGTTTTTATCTTTTTTTGATGTTTTATACTTTTTATGTTAAGTAATGAGACTTGGATATCCTCATGCAGACATTGGAACAGCCCGACCTGGGGGAGCTTCTCCATTGGATAGATGATTTGGAGCCTACTTTGTACCGCAGGGTGATGATATCATCGAGGAGTTAGAGGAAAACCTGGAGAGGTTGACCTTGGATATCCCAGATGCTTCCATTGATGACCTCCCTCTAAAGTATCAAATACCTACAGTGGGAGTACCAGGTCGATTCAGTAGGTTTCTACGTAGAGTAGCTCAGGCAGTGATGTGCTACCATGAGCATCACTAGACATTGTGTGTATGAGATATCTACTGAAAGCTGACAACTTTAGGATTTTGTATGATGATTTTTGCCTAAAATCCTACGTACTTCAAATGAGGTCTCGGGACCTATTTTTTGTAAACTTGTTCATATATATATATATATATATATATAGATATAGATATAGATATATATATATACAGACTTTTACATGGTGTTTATATGTTTCAAATGGTAAATGTATTTTACATGAGTTTTATGTGTCTTTAAATGTTTATTTACAATGGACCATGTTTGATTTCAATGTCATGAATGGGAAATATGCCAATATAAAATGTAATTAGCTAATGATTCAGAAACTACATTATGTTCCCTAGGGATATGCCTATAAGTGATGGTTTCAAATGATCTTTCTAGCAAGCGTACTCTCTGGAAGAGGCAGAGAAGCACAGGGTTTCTAATGGTGTAGACATGGTTCAGATGATAAACCACGAGTTGTGATTCCATGAAGACTACCAGATTGCAAACATCTTGGGAGGCGGCTTCAGTCAGAAGACCGATGATTGCTTAATACTCGACGATGTTATTAGTAGCGGGACCTATACAAACTACTCTTGAACTGACCAAATATTCAGCTGGGTAATAGAGGACCCACGTAGCTGAGGCAAGATTCAAGGTGTGGTGGCAAGCACCATTAGTGAAGCCGTAGAAAGCCATCTGCATGATCAAAACATGGTATAAACAGATGCGGACACTAAACTCAAAACCATCTTGAAAATACTAAAAGCACGCTAAAATCCAAGCAATATACATATATACAAGATACTATCCAAGAAAGACCTACGCATAGTACCTTTTCAGGTACAACCCATTGCGAGGTTGCCCCAAAGGGATTCCATTGTAGTCAATGAGCTTGTAGGCTCCTTTATTTAAAACCTTAGAAATAACAAAAGGTCCGTACCACATGGAATCAAACTTACCCTTCCCTAGTTTGTCATATTCGTAAGTCAAAACTAGGTCACCCTCGTTAAAGGCACGAGATTGGACAAATTTATCATACTGCGACTTGACCCGTTTCTTATGTGCCTCATTAGCCAAGGCAGCATCTCTCCGAGTCTCGTCAAGGTTATTCAAGTACAAAAATATTTCTTCCTTTGCGGAAGTGTTTGGGAGAAGTTCGATGGCAAGTTGTAAAGATGGAATCTGACATTGAATCGGTAAGATAGCTTCGAGTCCATAGATAAGCTGGAATGGCATGAAACTAGTGGTTATTTTCGCTGAAGTCCTATAAGCCCAAAGAGCAAAGAAAATAATGTGGTGCCAGTTGGATTTATGATCTCCAACCATCCGACAAAGCATAGTTTTTAAAAAAAAATTAATGGCCTCTACCTGACCATTAGCTTGTGAATAATATGGCGTAGAGTTTTCATGGTAAAAACCTAGCTTGGCACTCAGTTCCTCCATCATTTGATTACAGAAATGAGATCCGTGATCAGTAACGATGGACTGCAGGACTCCAAATGTAGCTATGATATGATTGAACATGAAGAGAGCGGTAGTCTTACCATCTTTCGCATATGTAGGCATGGCGTCATCCCATTTTGTAAAATAGTCAACGGCTACGATGATGTAACCATGCCCCCCGGCTGAGGTAGGCTTACAATGCATGAAGTCAATCCCCCATTTGGCAAATGGACCAATGGCAATGATGGGGTGTAGCGGAGCAGGATATGTGCGCTTTTCGGGATAAAAGTGTTAACAAGGTGGTCATTTCTTAACAGCCTCATGACAGTCCTTGAAGACAGAAGGCCAGAAATAGCCAGCATGAAGGATTTTTTGGGCTGTAGCCATCCCAAATAAATGACCGCCACATGCTCTAGAGTGGCAATCATTCAACACATGTTCATCCTCTTCATGGGTGAGGCATCGCTGGAGAATAGAATCAATCCCACGTCTATACAAGGTGTCATTCAGGATGAGGTAGTATTTCGCGTGGTGACAGATACGGAAATGATCGTCATGGGATAAATGCGGCTGAAATCGTTGTGTTTGGAGATAAACAAGAAAATATCCATACCATGGATCGGTAGTGCTAATCAAGAACAGGAATTCATCTGGAAATGAATCACTGGGCTCAGATTTCGTCGAAGCACAGGGAAGATCACACATGAGCTCGGCAAAGACCAAGGATTTCTTTGATGTGGCTTTGGAAAATTCTAGATCGAATTCCTGTAGTATGACTATCCATCGAGAGTACTTTCCCCCGAGCACCTGACGAGTCAAGATGTAATACATAGGGTTTTGGTCTGCCAATACAGTGGTTGTGCAGAGCAAAATGTAGTGACGAAATTTTTGTATAGCAATGACCGTGGCCAATGCTAAATTTTCCACACATGAATAGTGAGTTTTGAAATCCATGAGATTCTTACTAGCATAGTAAATCACGTGCTCCTGGCTGTTGGGATTTTCCTACACTAAAACCATAACGATGGTAGTAATGGAGGCAGCAATATACAAGAGAAAGTCATTTGAATAATATGGGGGTTGTACCACGGGTGAATGAGTCAGAGCATGTTTAAGATTATCAAAGGCGCATTGGGATTGGTCATCCCAGAAGAATGGGGTGTTCTTCTTTAGGAGATGCATATAACCGTGCATTTTCTCTATGAAATTGCACACGGAACGACGAAGAAAGTTTTCCTTTCCTTGCAAACTTTGGAGTTCAAGGAGATTAGTTGGGGCTGGTAGAGTTAAAATGGTGGCAATTTTCAGAGGATCAATCCAGATGCCATCTTTGGAGACCACAAAACCTAGTAGACGTCCCGTCTCAATGCAAAATACACATTTATGTGGATTGAGCTGTATATTATAATGACAGCGTCTGAGGAATATCTCTCTAATATGACCAGGGTGGTCCTCCCATCGCTATGAATGAGCAGGGAGGTAGTCAAGGTATAGTTCAACAATATGTTTGATATTGTGAAACGCATAGGACATCGCACGCTAGAACGTGGCTCCAGCATTTTTCAAGCAAAAAGGTAACTTCTTATATGCAAAGGTTCCCCATGGGAAAATGAATGCCGTCTTGTGCTGATCAGTGTGTAATATCTCAATCTGATTATAGCCAGAGAAGCCATCCATAAATGAGAAGATGACACTTCCAGCACAGTTGTCGATAATCTGATCGATGTGCAGAGTAGGAAAGTTGTCCTTGGGAAAAGCTTTATTCAAATCCATAAAGTCGATACAAACTCTAATGGTGCCCTGCTTTTTATTGATAGGGACAACGTTCGATACCTATTCCGTTAAGGGTATAGGATAAATAAACCCAACTTTGAGAAGTTTCTCAATTTCAGCTTTAATAGCTGTGACCTTCTGAGGATGGACTTGCCTTAGTTTTTTCCTGACAGGTTTAGCCGTGGGATAGGTTTTAATCTCATGGACCACAATGGATGGGTTAATCCCCAGCATCTCTTCATAGGAACAGGAAAAAATATCACGGAATTCTTTGAAAAGTGCCTTATATGCTTCAGATTCATCTATAGAGCAGTTTTGCCCAACATGAACATGCTCGATGGTATCAGACTTGGCTGATATGTCAATCAGATTTTTTTGAGTAATGTTGCAAAGGTTTCCTTCAGAATCTATGTCTTGCAACAATATGGGACTTTGGGGTACGTTGACAATATCAGTAGGAAACAGGGATGCATAATCATGGTTAACCAAACTAGTGTTGGTGAGGAACATGGATCTGTGGTGGTGATCCTCCCAAATGGACTCATCCATATTCATGATCTCCATAATGGACTCATCAGAAGGAAAAGTCTCAGAGAGATAATCTAGATCAGGAAAAGAAGGTTCTAACCAGTATGGTAAATGGTAAGGATCTGAAGCCACTAGATGAAGGTCATTGGTGTGATCATCGAAAAAGGTTTGAATGGTGTCATACATTGTTTCATGTGGACTCAACAAATTGTTTACCCTTAGGCTCACAATAAAATGAGGCGATCATATGGACTATCACGGTATCCATGTTAGGAGGAGTGGATGGAAAAATCCCCATAAGGGATGAATCCTTCAACATGCCTACCCCAATCGACTGGTAAGGAGGAGGGGACTAGCCTAACATGGGGATGTTATTAGCTGTGGAGGTAGTAACATCTGGCGTGTAGAAATCAAGCTGGTTAATGGTAACAATTCTCCCTAGATGTAGAAATTGGACTGTTCGAAATACTATTGAAGCGACAGTAGTCATGGCGTAGAACCAATTTCTTCCTAGAAGGAGGTTGTAATCTAACGAGGCATCTACCGCTTCTACTTGAATGGAAATGGTTTTTCCCCCAAGATCGACCGTTAAGGCTGATATGAGACCATGGGGCTGCAAACCCCATCTGTCAAAGACCTTGAGAGTTGTAGGTGATGTTACAAGCTCGGGAGAGCCGAGAGCTTTCCAACAAGACAGAGACAAAATCGAGGTCAAAGCTCCTTCATCTAGAATCGTTCAAAAAAATTTCTTTCCAACTAATTTCGTAATGATCTGAAAAGCAATTTTATGAGGTAACCTAGACTTATAGTTCTCAACATTGAAATCAATCAAATTAGTATTATTTGGGTCTAAAGCTCCTAATGTTGTCGACAAGTTTTTGCGCCGTGTAGGACAACTTTGGAGTACTTATAAGGTCGACATTGCACAAGATTCGTGAGCGAGATCTTCAACTACATTATAAAATTGAGCAGCTTGATCATTAGGGTTAAATACAGCCTTCTGAAGAGTACTCTTGGGTGGACGCAAAATCATGTTGACAGTAGGCTTCTCAGTGGATAGGGGAATAGTAGACAAGGATTCAGGAGAACTAGTAGAGGGAGTTTTTCCTAAAGAAGAATGATCTTCTTTCTTGTCTACGGGTTTGTCATAATTCTGACTTTGAGTTTGCATATTAATGGTATCTGAGGACATCATATGTATTTCCTCTGATGAACTAGAGTTGCCCTGATTAGACATGTTGTCTATCAGTTGTTGCTGAGAGGGAAAAGGCTCTGTGAGTACTGTGGGTGCAGGATTTATATGTAAGTTTAGAATGTATTCTTCTATGTATCTTATGTATTGTAACCCGATGTTTATTTTGGGATGTTTCTATTATGTATTTGAGTCATGTGGTCATGCCCCGATGTTCTGATCGGGAGGATTAATAATGTAAACAAGTCATGTCAAGTCATTAGGTAAGTCCCCACAGTTTCGGGGCACTTGAGTTATTATACACTAATTAAGGTGTAGGCTCGGGTAAGTATTTGTTAGTCGAGCCTATGTGTGAAAATGAAATTCAAGTGAACGGAAGAATATAAATAGAGAGTGAGACTCTCTACTTATCACACACATCATTCACTCTCTTAAGTGAGGCGCACTTGTGGAGGAGGAAATATACTGGGACTAGAAGGCCACTGTTGTTGGGAGATCTATTATTGTTTTGGTGCTGATTTTATCTTAGAGGAAGTTGTAGGGTTTTCTCCTTTATGGTTTCCCCGAGGAAAATCTCTTTGTGTCTCTTGTCTCTTATGATGTGCTTGTGTTTTATTGTTGTGCTTGTTATTCTCATAGTGAAAAGATCCTAAGATCATAATGCTAGCTTAATGTGATGAAAAACTAACATGGTATCAGAGCTAACCTGAGAAGAAGACATTGTGCAGCTACAGGAACTAGGGCTTCCTATTTTGTGGATCTTCCTCCACAAATTTCAGCAAAAGTATGCTAAGATGACTCTCCATTGAAGGGTGCATCTTTCTGTCGATGTGGAATTCAATTTCAAGCATTTTCAGTTTCGATATGGAAATTAGGGCTTTCTACAGAAGAGGAATTTTTGAGTGAGACCAGCATAGGATTTTTCTCCTCATCAAAACCGAAGTTTAGAGACCTGGATCAATAAATTTGGTTGGGTGAAACTCCGGGAAATTCAAACCCTAGTTTGACCCTGAGCTAGGAGAAACCCTAAATACTAAAACAGCTAAGTTTTGGTACAGTCGCTATATTCCGATATTGGCAAAGTATCCAAAGCTGAAAATTGCAGGGGCCAAAGCTAAAATCCTGATGAACACTTTGTCCACAAATCAGCCTCAAATTCTCTATATTCTAGGAGATATGATCTCTCCACGTTAGGGTTCCATCCTCTTCCAGAAATTATCCATAAACAGGACACCTGGGGAGATCTGCAATATCTTGGGCTACAGAGGTCCAAATGGAATTCCTAAAGATTTTCTAGAAAGGGCATGGACTTTAATTTTGGTGGTCCAAATATCAGACTCAGAAGATGAACCAGTGACACGTGGCATGCCGTACAACTTCGTTGTTCTGAACAGTCCTGTAACAGGTCACCTTGGGAAAAGGATCATAAATCCAAAATGGTGAAACCAATTCTGATGAAACCTATGGTGTTGGATCAGGGACATGCGAGGTTACCTTAGTGAGAAATTTCATACACATGGGATCATTAATTACAGAGATATCACAGAAATAGTAACAGGAATTTTTGCAGAAGAAATTGGAAAATTAGGGCTTCCTGTTCCGGGAGCTTCCCTCCACTGTTTTCAGAAAATGAGTACATTGGACAGCTCCATTTGAAGAGATATTTCTGTTTGTCCTATCAGATCTGAAAGATTCCAAGTTTTGAAAATTAGGGTTTCTGCGACAAACCCTAGATCAGCGAACTCCGGGACAAGGACGGGCACCTCAAATCGGTAAGATCTAATCCTTTGTTATTTCCATTTGAGGTTCTCATTTCAATATGATATATCACATCAGCTTGGTGACAAGCTTGCGGAAGTTGACAACTTCCAAGCCTGGAAGTATATGATCTCTCTGAAGAAACTGGATTGGACACCTACATGAGTATAGAGGTTCCAGTTTCAGAGGGAGACGAGGCCAAAGAAGACATCATGCTCATGCTACAGAGGATGATGAACCATCCAGAAAGAGATCCATATATGAAAGTGAAGATTCTTCAAGCGAGGATGAATATGTTCTGATATCAGCTCTCACAGGTAACATTACTCATGGAAATGATGATTGGCTTATAGACAGTGGGGCTTCCAAACATATGACGGGATTCAAGGAATCTTTTGTAAGACTGTCAAACATGAATCACCTCACAAGGTGAAACTAGGAGATGACTACCAATATCCAATAACAGGTAGTGGGGAATCTTCATACAAGCTAGACTCTGGTAATTCTCTAACAATGAAAGAAGTATTGTTTGTTCCAGGACTCAAGAAGAACCTTCTCTCCATTTCAGCATTGATGCAAAAGGAATACGGGTTGCATTCATAGATGGTCAAGTCATCATGTGGCCAAAAGGAAAGACTATCGATGATGCGATAGTGATTGGAGAACAAGAAGGAGGCTTGTACAAATTGAAGGGACATCCAGAACAAGACTTGATCCATGACATAGTAGAGCCAAATGAGCTTTGGAATAGAAGGCTTGTACATGTGCATTACAGAGCACTACCTATTGCATTCCAAGCAAAGCATGATGGAGTTTGCAAAGGATGTGCGAAAGGCAAGAATACAAAGAAGACATTTCCTAGCAGCGAAAGCAAAGCCAAAGGAATTCTAGAAATCATCCACTCCGATATATGCTGTCCAATGTCATCAAACTCACTAAGCGGGTATGCATATTATGTTTCTTTTATTGATGATTTTTCTAGAAATACATGGACTTACTTTATGAAAAACAAAGATGAAGTGTTCAGCAAGTTCAAGGAATTCAAAGCCTTGATCAAGA
>LPNX011076063.1:144863-165120 GCA_001517045.1 Pseudotsuga menziesii | reverse complement strand
AATGAGATATGGATGAATGTTGTATTGGCTAAAGTAGTTGCATGATCATATATTTATGCATAAGTGTTTGCCAGTATAAATATTCCTTATGAAATGTTTTCTAACCATACAATTGCATTTGACTTGTAGGAAATATCACATACATAATCGCCTACAAGCAAAGAAGAATGAAGACTTGTTTCAAAGAACAAGTGACGACAGTTCAAAGACAAAGAATAATATGACGAGTGCAGTGACATCATTGATGCAGAACCTTCCAGCCACCAAGAAGGAAGGGAAGATCAGTTCAAGAAGAATGATGTCTGGGCGTAGTATCAAGACTTGAAGAGAAGTTCATATTTCCATCATGCAGTAGATGGAAACATCGTGGGATACAAATCAAGATTCATAGCATGAGGCTTCTCATGAAGAGAAGGCATAGTCTACAAAGAAACATTTACAGCTAATAGAAGTGAAGTCACATGACATGCATAATCATGTGTGCAAATGAAAGAAGGCTTTGTACGAGTTCAGAAGACACCCATGGGATAACGCATACATGATGAGCTTGATGAATATCTTAACCTTTGCCACAAGGTTGATAGAGGATGACAAGCTCACAGATGGGTGCAAGATGAACTTTTGAAGAAGTTCAAGATAGAGGATCTTAGTATCTGGTGATCCTAGATGGATACTACTTGTCACTCCAGTACATAATGTTTCAGTGCATAGAGTACGGAAGACAGAGGGAGTATGATGCTCCGCGTCAGAGGGAGTGATTGCAGAAGATCCTGAGGTTCGACATGGTACGACAGGATGGGCAGATTACTGATGATTCTAGGCTTTACTGAGAGTAAAGTGGATTTCAACCTCTGCTTCAAGGTTGAAGACAGAAGACCAGTGATGCTCCTGTTATGTGTCGATGCACTATTGTTCTAGGCATGGAGGTGTGGCAGAGTACAGATGGGATCTTCCTTGGACAAGGGAAGTATGCAGTAGAGATCCTGAAGAGATTCAAGATGATGGACTGCATGACCACACCTATGGCATCGAACCTGAAGCTATTGAGTGATGCTTCTTCATAGTCAGTTGATGCTACGATGTATCGTCAAATGATTGGGTCATTGATGTACCTGACAAACACGAGACCAAACATTTGCTTTGCTGTGAACACCTTGAGCCTGTACTTGACAGATCCGAGAAGTGTTCACTTGATTGCTGCAAAGCATATTCTGAGGTACCTGAAGGGTATAATTGATTATGGGATCAAGTACGATGCGAATCAGAAGATTAACTTGGAGGGTTATGTTGATTCAGATTGGGCAGGTAGTGCCATCGATAGGAAGAGTACTTCGGGATGTTGCTTCAGTATGGGATCAGGTGTGATCTCTTGGTTTAGCAGGAAGCAATCCTGTGTGGCACTGAGTACAGCTGAAGCAGAGTATGTCGCGGGTTTTTCAACTAGTTGTGAGGCAGTATATCTACGGAAGCTACTGTCTGATATATTTGATCTCCAGTTAGATTCTACTTGTGACAACCAGAGTTGCATGAAGTTGTCAGAGAATCCAGTGTTTCATGATAGGTCGAAGCATATCAAGATCAAGTATCACTATATCAGGGATATGGTGCAGAGAGGAGCAGTGAAGCTCTTGTATGTTGCGACGGAGGAACAGATAGCTGATGTATTGACGAATCCATTGGCTAGGCTGAAGTTCGAGTACTTTAGAGAGAGACTTGGTGTTCTCCAGATCGAGGCTTCCTCCGAGAGAAAGTGATGAGACCCATAGCCATTCTGACATGGTGAGAGGATTGGTTCCTTCCATGGTCAGATGTAAGGGCTGAGCCATTCTTTCATGGTGAGAGGATTGGTTCCTTCCATGTCAGATATGAGTGCTGAGATCCATAGCCATTCTGACGAGGAGGTCAGATATAAGGGCTGAGCCATTCTATCATGGTGGTAGGGTTGCTCCCTTCCATATCCATTCTGTCGAGCAGGACAGATGTAAGAGCAATTGCCATTCTAGGAATGGAGGCACCTGGTCAGTTACCAGGAACACTAAGTATAAGAACTGAGTAGCCATTCTGATGTGATAGAGGGATGTGTTCCCACTTGATCAGATGTAAGGGCTGAACCATTCTGTTCATGGCTAAAGGATTAAGTTCCTTCCATGTCAGATGTGAGTGTTGGCCATTTCGACGAGCAGGTCGGATGTAAGGGAAACTGCCATTCTCTAGGAGAATGGAGGCGCCTGGTCAGTTACCAAGTAGCTCAGTCGAGGAGGACTGGGGGCCATTCTGACATGATTGCTGGGATGTGTTCCCCTCATGATCAGATATGAGTGCATGCCCTTCCATCATTGTGAGCAGGATGTGTTCCCGCCTAGATGGATGTAAGTGCTGAGCCTTGTCACAGATGATAGTAGGTGTGTCCTATCATGCTGGTGAATGTGAGTGTTGGGCGTGCCTTTCTGATGAGCAGGTCAGATGTAAGGGCAACTGCCATTCTCTAGGAGAATGGAGGTGCCTGGTCAGTTACCAAGTAGCTCAGTCGAGGAGGACCGGGGGCCATTCTGATATGATTGCTGGGATGTGTTCTCGTAGGATCAGATGTGAGTGTTGGCCATTTCGACGAGCAGGTCGGATGTAAGGGCAGTGACATGGTGAGAGGATTGGTTCCTTCCATGGGCAGGATGCCACATCCAGCATGAAAAAGGGATGGCTCTGTAGAACTTCCTATGACGAGAAGAATCATGAGATAGCACCAGTGTTGATCCAGATCGAGTGATGATCCAGATCCAACAGTGATGATGTTCGATGATGATCCAGATCGAGAGATGATCCAGATCCAGTGATGATGATCTAGATCGACAGATGATCTAGATCTAAATATGACTTGAAGACAAAGATGACTTGAAGATGAAGATGATCCAATTGATACAGAGAAGAAGACCAGTGCTGAAAATCGTGTTGAAAGAATACCTTCCTAGTTAAGAGGGAGTGTTGATGTATATGTAACTTCGGAATGTATTCTTCTATGTATCTTATGCATTGTAACCCGATGTTTATTCCAGGATGTTTCTATTATGTATTTGAGTCATGTGGTCATGCCCCGATGTTCCGATCGGGAGGATTAATAATGTAAACAAGTCATGTCAAGTCATTAGGTAAGTCCCCACAGTTTCGGGGCACTTGAGTTATTATACACTAATTAAGGTGTAGGCTCAGGTAAGTATTTGTTAGTCGAGCCTAGGTGTGAATATGCTATTCAAGTGAACGAAAGAATATAAATAGAGAGTGAGACTCTCTATTTATCACACACATCATTCACTCTCTTAAGTGAGGCGCACTTGTGGAGGAGGAAATATACTAGGACTAGAAGGCCACTGCTGTTGGGAGATCTATTATTGTTTTGGTGCTGATTTTATCTTAGAGGAAGTTGCGGGGTTTTCTCCTTTATGGTATCCCCGAGGAAAATCTCTTTGTGTCTCTTGTCTCTTGTGATGTGCTTGTGTTTTATTGCTATGCTTTTTATTCTCTCAGTGAAAAGATCCTAAGATCATAATGCTAGCTTAATGTGATGAAAAACTAACAATGGTATCTGAGGACATCATATGTATTTCCTCTGACGAACTAGAGTTTCCCTGATTAGACATGTTGTCTATCAGTTGTTGCTGAGAGGGAAAAGGATCTGTGAGTACTGTGGGTGCAGGATTTGACTTCATAAATTAGGATATTTCATCCCGGTGGGGACACTCTTTTGAGAAATGGTCACCTCCGCATAGCAGACATGGATATTTTTCCTTTCTTTTCCCTTTATCGTTATCACTATTGGTTGGTCTTGGATTCTCCTATTGGTTTTTGGGTTTTTTATTCTTATTTTTACCCTTATTTTTATTATTTCCTGAGGTTTGAGTACTTTGAATAGAATTGACCTTGGAAGAAACCTTAGGAGTTGAAGGAGTGGGGGTGGCAGTCTAGGGTTGCTTGGCAGGTTTTGCTACTAACGAGGACTGGATTGAACCAACAATCCCATCAACAGGTACTTTTGCTAGTGGCTTGGAGGGATCGGTGCCTGGGTGAGGAGCTTGAGGAATCAAGTCATAAAACGTTCCAGACTGGGAATAGACCAAGTCTAGATACTGGGCTCGACTGATATCCTTCTCTTCAGTAACGGCACCGCCCATAGCCACATCTTGGGTAATTGGAGGCAACAAATATTTGGTAAACCAATCAGCTAATAACTGATTCAGAATAGGGGCCTTAATAAGCCTTCTCTGCCTTCTCTATTCATGAATATGATCGGATATGTGGGTGGAGGTGTTCTATCGCAGAGAAGTTAAGAGATCAGTACCTGTTTCATAACGGATAGGGAGCTGAAAGTGTGTAAGAAACACGGTTGCCAACAAGCCAAAATCCACAAACGAATGTTGTGGGAGTTCAATGTACCACTTCGCAACTGTACCAGTCAAATTTCACTGAAAAAGTCATAACCGAACTGAATCATCCATGAGGGATTTTGAAGAACACCACAAATGGAATGTCATGACATGGTTTTTTGGATTGTCTCCCTGCTTCCCATCGAACTTCAGGATGTCCGATGGTAACTTTACCAGAATGGGAGGCCACGAGGGATTGTGTCGAATGTGGTCATTAATCAACTTGGACAAGTTAGGTAAGTCCAAAGGTTCTAGGAAGGTAACTAATGGTTGGGTTGCGCGTACTGGTAATATTGATATGGCATATAATTACCAGCATGACCGTAAGTGGACTGATAGACAGGTTGGTATGATGAAGAACTAACAGAAAATTCACCCACAGGGGGTTTATTTCTGAGATCAGGACCGTTAGGCCCACTAGGGCCTTGGGGACCACTAGGGCCTTGGGGACCACCAGGACCACCAGGAGGCAGACCACCAGACCCTTCAGGGCTGCTGGGGGATAAACCTCCAGAGCCTCCGGAACCACTAGGGGGAGGGCCAGCCGACCCTCCAGGGCCATTAGGAGGAAAGCCACCAGGATCCCCAGGACCACTAAGACCATGAGGAGGAAAAACACCAAGTCCTCTGGACCATTAGGCCCCCCAAGGGGAGGACCTCCATAAGGTGGTCCTCTAGCACCTCCCGCAGTATGTATAGGTATCCCCGGTATACCGACGGTACGTGGAAGAACCGTGTGAGTCCTGGGATGTAATGCGGACAAATAACAACAGCTCCTATGCTTAACGACACCCAAACACATCTCTAACCTATCACTCCAATTGCTATGTAAATTTTAACCTATAACTACCATTAATTTTAAAGTGGACGGTTAGGTGAATGCATGGTGTTTTGACAGAAAAGTAAAACCATGTAGTATGCGTATGCAAATATTTCACTTTACCATTAAGTATGCCTACTTACGGGAGGGAAAGAGAGTATTTTCTTTTGTTTCAAAACCAAAAATATTTCCAAACAACAATCTTGAACACAAAGTCAAAGACAAGCAGCACTTTCCAAGATGATTTCTCTTTTCTAAAAGCAATAAGAAGGGGAAGGATCTCTTTTCCTAAAAGAAAAACAAGAAGCACACTACATGCATATGCACTCTATTTTTTCAATTTTTCTTAAAACATAGGTAAATCTAACTTAAAACTACCATAATTTTATTTTGATGAGATAGTACTAAATGCATAAGAGACAAAAGAACATAGAGAGCCTGAAAGCTTGTAAAGCCAATCAGAGATCCAATGTCCAATGCTCAATGATGATAACCTAATCTCAGTAAAAAAAATTCTTTCTTAAAGGAGGAAAAAGAAGTTCTCTATGCAAACAAGAAATGAAACCTAGACGCTAATCAAATGTCTTTCTTTCAGTCTATATAACAAAGATGAAAAGAGATCTTACTAACACCCTAAGCTTTTCAAAATCAATATTTCCTTTCACAATCACAACCAACAAACACCAAAGTGAATGAACAATCAATAAGCCTAATCTAGCTTTTGAATTTTCGAATAAAACCAATCTTTAACCATAAAATTTCAAACCAAAAGCATCAGATTCTGACACACAAGCTTAACAGTGCAGGGCTGAAAGCAAATCAACTCAATTGTTTTGCAAAAAATGAGAAAAAGAGGTCTTGGAATGATGCCAACCTGGCACCGTGCTGGATAGATCTTGACAGAGTGGTTCTAGACCAGCACTGCTTCTCACCAACATGACTCAGGCAGTGGCACCGCGTGCTACTAACTAGGTTCAAGCGATGGCACTGCTTCTCGCCAACTACATAAGCATGATTCCTTGTATAAATCCAAAACACAAAGGATAACGACAGATCGATTCAGAAAAAGACCAGATCAAGGTAAAAAATGATAGATTGAGAATAAAAAAGAGCATAAAAGGTCGAAATAATTCAGATCTAGACAGATCTAGAAGTTTCAAACCAAAATCCACTGAGTCAAATAGCAGATGACTGAAGAGAGTTAGAGAAGAAGCCTAGATTCAGACAAGGGTTGAAGAATTGAGGAAGATCAGATCAACTGATACATATATTTATTCCCCAGCAGAGTCACCAGATTTGTAAGTAGGAATATTTCACCTTCTGTGGACAGAAGTTGTTCCTCTGGTCTGAATGGTTTAGATCGAGAACAAATGAGCGACAAAGGATGAAGACCCTCCCTAGATGTCGTAGATACCTAGAATGCCGCTTCAATAGTAAACCTGTGTACCTGCAATCAGATTAAACATGTAAACAGATCAAAGCTACCAGAACATAATCTATTTATCCATGTTAGTGACTAAGGAATCCAACAACATTTACATGTGAAATCAAAACAACAGTAATGTGGGACAGAAATCAACTTTGCATTAAGATGAATGGAGAAGTTTACAACCAATTAAGACTTAGTGTCGTCATGCATCTCCATGAAACCAACACTTCATATCCATAAGCTCCAACTTTGCTTTCTATGCTCTCAAATGTCTTGGGCCAAGTGGTCAATCCAACAGCATAACAATACCTCTATAGTTCTCCCTCTCAACCATGGACATTAGCTTGTATTTATAAGGCTGAATGGATAGGGATGGTTGAGAGATTTGTGGATGAGGTGGCCTCTAAGATCCTATGATGGGGTATCTCGAGCTCAACTAACCCACAATGATAGGGATAAGGGAGGACATGAGGCTCATGATATAGAAGCCTCGAGAAACCTCTCTTTTTCCCATTTTACCCATGGTACCACTTTTCTCCTCTTATGACAGAGCGGTTCAGGTTAGAAACACGTATGGAAAAAAGGTTATAAGTGGTGGCACCTCTTATGGATAACAAGGCACAAGCGGTGCGAGCAAGGTACCGCTCATGGATAACGGGGAAAGCGTGGTGCTGAGTATTTTCATGAAATATTGACAAACAACATGGGTTTCCACTCCAAGTGTCGAGATTAAGGGAAAGTATGTAAGTCAAAGTTCTTATCACATGGTGGTGACAGGATTTTGGTATAACATTTAGCATCAGGATAGGTTCGGATTTCATGTTCAACAATCGATGGATCAATTCCTAGCATCTCCTCATATGACCAGGAAAACACATCGTGAAACTCCTTAAATAAGGCAGTATAGATAGAAATCCCTTTCGGAGAGCAGTTTGCACCGATATGTAAATTTTTGACAACATCAGGGTTTGCAGAGATGTTGATAGGAATGGTAACAAAAATATTTTCCATATTCCTCTCGAAAAAAAATTCCTCCCTTGGCAAGGGATTAATCGGTAGATCAACATCATCTACTAGTCTCACGTGGAATCTTGGTTTTCAATTCTACTCAACTCTGGAAGAAAGTAGAACCTATGGTGAAGATATTCATAGATCTTATCTTGCCCACTCATGGATTCCAAAATGGCTTCATTTGAAGGAAAAACTATGTCTAAGTAGTCATCTAAATATAAATAGTTCTCTGCCCAACCAGGCAGGTAAGCTTCTTCCGACTCCTCTGAGACTGTAGAACTTGAGTCGAGATAGGATAAGTAGTGGTGTTTAGAATATCTTGATAAGCCACTTCCACTGTCGATAAGGGAACCTGAGGTTCCTGATGAGTAGGAACGACCCAAGGATCAATTCTATCAACAACCGTCATGATAGAATTACCCACACTCATAGAACCTAGATAATTTATCGAGGCTGGGATATCAAATGTGCCCATTAATGATAAATACATTCCATCCCCCAAGCTCTCCATAGCCAGTTTAACCTGATCAGCCAAAGGTACAGTGGACTCATTCTTTTCCAAATATCCCCTTTGAGTGAAATTGAGTTGGTCCACATTAACCAACTTTCCTTCATGTGGAAAAACCACCACTCGAAGAACAGCTGAGGAAATAACGCACATAAAGTAAGTCCAACTTCTCCCTAGAAGCAAGTTATAGTCCAATGAAGCATCAATCACCTCCACTTCAACAGACATTGCTTTCCCTACTAACTTAATCTCAAAAGTTGGTAGGATACCATGCGGGCGGAAAGACCTCCCGTCTAAAGAAGTAAGCAAGGTGTTTGACGAAACTAGTTCCGGTGAACCTAAAGCCTTTCAACAAGAAAGAGACATAACACAGGTGAAACCACTCTTGTCAACAAATGTATGCCCAATGGTTTTACCACCATGAACAACATCTACTGAAAAAGCCACATGATATGGTAGGCGCATCTTAACATCTAACAAATTGAACTTTTCCATCAAACTCTAATAATTCATACTGCCTAAAGCTTCTAAAAGGGCATCCTCCTAAGCGGGACAACTCTGAAAGCAATTCCAATGCGAACATTGCAAAAGAATTTTGGGAAACGTATTCCACCACATATTAGTTAGAAGCAACCCTAGAGTTTGGATTGTGAAATTCCTTTTTAAAGATACCTTTCGGTATTTTAGGCATTAGGTCAGCAGGTTTCTTGATCATGAGAGGGTTAGAGGTTTCACCAATAGACTTACCCTTCTCATAAGCCTTTGTCTCATAATTTTTATTTCTCGTCTGGAGAAAGGTACTATATCATACCATGTTGATATAATTTTTTTCAGGAGTGGCACCATGAGTGCCCCTAGATACATTAGAAACAGAAGCTGCATTCTTTCCTTGGGGAAATGGATCCTTCAAGATATCTAGTTGTTGGGTTTTAAGAAGCTTCTAATCTTGATCAATGAGAGGGAATTGATGAGTTAGGTGATCTCCCTAGAACAACTTATAGGGAAATTTCACCTTCTTCTTATCCTTTTTCCCCCACTAGCATTGTTCGTTAGTTTAGGCTTGTTTTGATTTCCCTCACCTTTCTTCTTTTTCGCACTAGGTTGTTGATTTCCCTTTTGGGAGGACTGTGCAAAAACATTTTCATTTTGGGGTGAGGGGGCAACCTTTTCTTCCTTCTCTATAGACTGCTTCACTGACAACTCATGGAGTTTCTTGGCTAGTGACTCTACAGTGGGAGAATTAACTGAACCAACCACGCCATCGGCATGGGGTCCAGGCTTAGGTTTCTCGACACTATGGGTAGACCGTGGTGCCACATGTATGATTTCATATAATATCCCAGACTGAGCATATATCAAATCCATCTGTTGGGCCCTAAGGATGTCCAATTCTTCAGTGTTCGCCCTCGAAGTGGATACATCCTTTGAAATATAAGGCAATAAATATTTTAGGAACCACTCTAACAAGAAATTGGGGGTATGGTGGCTTTGATTATCCTCTTCCGTCTTCGCCACTCTTGGATATTATCCAATATGTGCATGGATTTGTCGTGCCGAAAGGTATAAAATATATCTGTGTCGGCATCATACCGGATAGGAAGCTAGAAGTGATTACGAAACACATTTGCTAAGTCCCAAAAATTGTTAAACACAACATATGGAAATTCAATATACCACTTTGCTTCAACACCAGTCAAATTTCTTTGGAACAGCCTCAACCGAATGGTTTCATCGTTCAGTGAGTTGGAAGAGCACCATAAGTGAAAAGTGGTGATATGGGCACCTAGATATTCACCAGTTTTTCCCTCAAAGTTGGGAATGTCTGAGGGTAACTTTCTTGGACTAGGTGGCCACGTGGCACTATGTTTCACCAGTGTATTCATCAACTTAGACAAATTTGGAAAGTTTAAAGTTGTCAGGAACGAAAGTTTAGGCCTAACCAGATCCTGAAAAGCATGTGTTTGGGAGGTATAAGGACCTGCCCCATGGTTCCCAAATGTAAAGGTGGGGTTTCCCCCAGCTGCTGGTTGTGAAGTTCTTGGACTACTTTGAAATGGATTCCACCCATAAGCCAGAGGATTATTTATGTGTGGTGCATTATAAGTGGTTTGAGCCCCTCCATATCAAACTTGAGTCTAAAATACAGGAGTGGGTATCCCTCCGCTAAAAGGAAAAGGGAGAGATCATAAACAGGGTTGAAACTGGGGTCTGGAAACCTTGGCCAAAATCATTTGTATTTCCAAACTGCATCCCCACATATGCAAGTGTAGAACCTACATAAGGAGTAGATGGGGGAATGTGCCCCCCACTCCATGGGAATCCCTAGATAAATGAGGAGGAACCAACAGTACCACTCTAGTAGTATGCATGAAAGAGGGTGAAGCAAAAGGTGCACTGGGAATCCCAGTGACAACCCCACTAGAAGGACCCACTACATTAGAGGAAGTCGGTGGTTGGACCACCTGACTACTTGGTGATAAATTTGCAGTTGGCCCCATTTGGTCTTGGAGTACCAACTAGGGGAGTTGGCACTCCTCTAGCTAAAACGGCTAAAGTGGGGGTAGAAATACCCTCTCTAGAGCTATCCATAATGCTGCTCATAGGAACACCAATTGCAAGTGAAGTGAAAGGAAGAACTTGGATGATCATAGGATCATTTAAGTCAGTAAGATGTGGGTTAAAGTTCCTTGCAAACTCGTCAGCATGTAAGTCTTCAATCTCTATAGTGATTGCATCAATCTGATTAGTCCTAAGTTCTGGTTCACCTGGAACTTTGCTAACTCCTACTGGTTCGAATGAACCATCGACACTTAGTCTCCACCATTGAGGGGTAGTGGAGGCTCCATTGTAACAAATAGAGGAAGGTTTTGCAACCTTATTGACCTATGGAGAGGTTGGTCCTCCATAGATAAATATTTTACTCACAGACACCTAAAGGAAAACTAAGTATAGACAAACCACACAACATTCACTAAAAATTTCCTAAAGCCAAACAGAAAAACAATTATAAGATATTTGTTCCAGAAGAAAGCTAATAGATGGTTACTTGGTGTTCCTGTAGATGTTCTTAGGAACAATCAGAAGAATCACTCAACCTTCCTCCCACACCTTCTACTGGGGTTACCTTCCAAAACCATCCAAGGTGGACAAGAAATAGCCTTCCGGTATACCTTTGTATGATCCCTAAATCTCAAAGAGACTAAAGGC
The DNA here is from genome assembly GCA_001517045.1 of Pseudotsuga menziesii. Classification (NCBI taxonomy): domain Eukaryota; kingdom Viridiplantae; phylum Streptophyta; class Pinopsida; order Pinales; family Pinaceae; genus Pseudotsuga; species Pseudotsuga menziesii. Next base: position 153,730 of record LPNX011076063.1, on the reverse strand, counting down.
TACCGTAATTACACTGAAATTATGGGATGATAGTCACAAGCCTGATTTGTATGCATGGGCATGCTAGCAAACCTTGAAACACTGTCAACACTGCCACCGCACGGGGCCCAAGAGGTGGTATTGACAAAAGTCCTCAGATGCATAAAATCCTGATCTATGCTCGAACAAGGAATCAAAGGGTTATCTCCTCAGTATAGGTCCTCATGCGGCCTCGTGCTTAGCTCTTGTGTAAGAGGAGATTCCCATATACACTCAATATAGAGGAATATTTACCTAGTGATTGGCCAACTACGTCTAATGTCAAATACTTATGGAAAATTAAAACTCCCTAGTCCACAAGTCTAGCCTAAGCTAGTTGCTGTAAGAGCCTAAAAAAGAAAACTTACTAATAAGTTTTAATTATGTCGTTCTTTTTAATTGGATGTTATTAGTTAGAGGTAATGGCATGAAACTTATATGGTGTTATGGACTCAACAAAAGAAAGAAAAAACTGATGTAAAAATAAAATTTTCAAAGCAAATTGCAACTACTATGCCAATTTTCTTTTCTTTTTTGTAAAATGAAAGTTAATGAATTTAAAACTAAGTATGAGAAACTACAAGACTTATTTTTTAGAATTTTAGAATTTTTCTTTGAAAAATAATGAAAATAAATATTGAATGAAACCTAATGCAAAAGTATAAAATATTTTTGTCTTTTCTTTTCAAACAACTTCAAAAATTACTATGCAAATGAATGCAAAATTTAGCAAATTTGACTAATCTAAGCATACAATAGTGAACTGAGGCAAAAATATCCCAAAGTAACCCACTTCAACCAAAAGGAAGAAACTGGAACAAACCCTGACTTGGAGGAACTATCAAACTTAAAATCTTACTAGATCCACAAAAAGGAGAGTGACAAACTCAGACTACAAGCAACAATACAAAACATAAAGTATTCAAAGGACTTGATCAATGACCTAGAACACAAGCACTCAAACCTACAAAGAAAGCAGGAGGACAACCAATATTCACCAATGAAATAAATCCAAACATAAAAGCTCAAGGAATTGAAGAAATCAAGTGAACGATGTGACATACAGACCTCAGACTCAGGGTCATGTCATAAATAGAACCCTCACAAGCAAGAAAAAGGTCAAAAGAAAAGGACAAGCAAACCCCAATGAACCCAAAGAATTCTACAAGAAAAATGTGACTGTCTAAACATACAACCCGCATATGACACATGACTGTGCAAAAGGAAACCAGCGTGTACACAGTGAAACACACGACTGTCTATACAGACAACCCACGTGTGCTGCTAAAAAATTTTCAAAGAAAAATGACTAGCAAAAAGGTCTTGAACATGCCAAAATATAAATGAAAGGAAATAGACAGACAAATCACACCCAGAATAAAAGACAAGCGAAGGCTGGTAAGGGAACCTAAAGAACGGACCCACAACAGGCTGGATTCCCTAGTGGAGTCACCAGTTCTGTTGTTCAAGACAATGCACCCTTGTAACCTAGGGTCTCTGGGGTTACCAACTTACTAAGACACTTGTAGACAATCAGCTTATGTAGAAATTTAAATAGGAATGGGAAGGAAACTTGGAAAACTTGGTTTATGACAGTTGATCCAAGCTTGGTTTTCTCCTCTTTTAGTCTCTTCCAAAGCTTCCAGGGATTCTCCAATTCACCTACAAAGAACAAATTCTTCCAGCAACATCTTGTATATATATCAATAGTTAATGAGATGCATATTCATAATAAAATAATTGAAACAATTCATATTTCATCATATACAAGAATGCAACAATACAAAGGTTGAAAGAAGAACTTTCTTTATTAATAAATAAAGAATGGTGAAATTACAACCCAACTTTTGAAACAAGGACTCCTCTCCAAACCGAGGACACTAAGTTCTGCTGCTCCAAGATGTCTGAAGGCATACCACCAGCATAACTTTGGTCTTCTAAGAATGATTTATTAGCCCCATCTCATTCCCTCTATTTATACATGGATAAATAGAGAGGTTTGGAAGGTTAGGATGGTTGAGACAGTTGAGATAGTTATGATTAGGGATTCAACTAATCTCGACTAATCAGGATTCATATTTTTAAAATTAAATTAAGGTACACGAGAGTATTAATATAGAAAAGGCATGTGTGACACGCTCCTTGCTTAAGGGAAACTCGCGCGTTCAATGTACATGCGGGCTGCAATGCAAACACTCATGTATGACATGAAGGTTGCAATAAATACTCATGTGTGCAACCCTAATCTCTAAATAAAACTATATTGAGCTGGTCAGGATATTATGTATCATCAGTCATGCACATCTATAGTTTTTTTGCTACTTCAATCCTATTTGTCCTTTTGTGTCCCAACAGATTGGATGTCAGTACTCAGACAGAGAAGTGCCATTTTCGTTGATAACAGAGAGAGGGGGGGGTTGGGCGTAGGGAGAAAGAGAGTGTGGGGTGGGGATGATTAGGGGTAGGGGAGGCAGGGGGGTTGCGAGCGAGCGAGCGAGAGAGAGAGAGAGAGAGAGAGAGAGAGAGAGAGAGAGAGAGAGAGAGAGAGAGGGTAGTGGTTGGTTGTATGGGGGAGGGGGATTAGGATATATGGAGATAAATGAGGTGTTATGGGTAGAGAGAGAGAGAGAGAGACAGTGTAGGGGGTTAGGGGAGAGAGATATGGGTGGGGATTAGGGGTATGTGGAGGAGTAGGGGAGATAGAGAGTGACAGAGGGTGTTGTTAATGGTTAGAGAGAGAGAGAGAGGACGGTGGGTTAGTGGTAGGGGGAGGAGTAGGAGGGTGGGACACACACACACACACACATAGAGAGAGAGAGAGAGAGAGTTGGGGGGTTAGGGGTGGTATGGGGAGAGTGACAAAGAGGGGATGTGGTTATAGGTAGGGGAGGAAGGGAGAGTGAGATATATAGGGGAGGGGTTATAAAGAGAGAGAGGTGTGTGTGTGTGTGTGTGTGTGTGTGTGTATGTAGAGAGAGAGAGAGAGGGTGGGAGGGGGATAAAGTTAGAGAGATGGATTGTTAAGGACAAAGGGATAGAAATAGGGGCAAGAAAGAGAGAGATGTGGACAGGGAGAAAGAGGAGGTAGCAATGGGGTATAGATATCATTTCTTTGATTGTTGATATTGAAATAAATAAAGTTCTGATATATATCCATAAACATCATGCTATAACAAATAAATAAATATCATGAAAATTGTTACCTATATTGGTATCACCTTCATCAATATCATCACGTGCCCCTCACCTCTAGGCTCCATCCTTTTACTCTATCATGAATCTCAAATTTTATCCTCCAAGGACATTAGTCGACACCCTACAATTTTGGTGAAACCTCCTAATCCAAGCATTAAAAGGGGTAGAAAAAACATCCCTTTCCTAATAAGTAAATTTTTCTTCAGTGAAGGGTATATTTTTACTAAGTTCGTGACAAAGGATTTAAACAACCAACCCCACCAACATCAAGGTACATATAGGGGTTGATATTCTTGATTAAATTATAATCCCATACCCTAATATAGGATAGAATCCAATGGAAACATTGGAATCCTGAAACCCTGAAAACTGTTAAGCCTACTAAATTTTGATGGGATCTGAAATTATACTTTTTGTGTATGAAGTCCAGTGAGGTTTGGAACACTCTAAAACATCCTGAAACAATTAATGGTAATATAAAAAATTTAAGTACAAGGATCAAAATGAAATATAAGGAGAATGCCCCTTTTACTTTAGGAATTTAATATTTCCATTTCATGTTACTGGTGATTATTGTGTTTTACCTTAATTTAAAAATTAAAATATAGGGAACAATAATGTGCTCACATTTATTATCATGCTCATTTATTAATCGTGTGTGTTTATTATGCATGCACATTATTTCATGTATAAGAACGTTTGTGTGTTATTAAAGCATACACGTTTCTAATTTAAAAAAATCTTTGGTGCAAAGGACTTTTTCCACCTATATTGTGGATTAGTTTTCCATTTTTGGTTTGAGGTTTAGATTGTCAAACCTATGGTTTGGGCCTGAAACTAACAAAACAAATCCATCTATTCATTTCCCTAATCTACATGTGCTAGAATAACTTATTTCGCTCACATCCCCAGTGGAATCTGTGGCCTATCATGGCCACATGGGATCATTATTTTCTTTTGCTCTTGATACCAAGACATTACCATCTAAAACTGAGTTATTTTGTTGCATAACAATATGTGACACATATTATAAACTCATTCGGTGACACACTACACACATCATACTTTAGTCTACACACACTTCTACGCTTATCAATTCCTTTATTGCATAACTATACTACACGAACATACCAAAATATTGTGCAATCCACTGAGAAACTACCACCACGTGAGTTAACCACCCTGTGGAAACTTATCTTGCAATGTTATATCACTGGCTACCTGTAGAGTTATCACTACATGCATAATGGGACTTTATATGTATACAATCATCTATAGGAAATCCCTTCACATTCATAATCATTATATATAACGTGCATCTCATCATTCATTTAGATCAACATTCATATATTGGAAATGAGTAACAACTATGAAAAATCACATAACCGTTTATCATGAATGAAGCTTCTCTAAGCAACTGACTACGTAAGAGAAAAGTTCCACTTTTTATAGCTTATACTTTTTTTTCTAAGAGGCCACCCCTATGCTGGGCATGATTATCTTAAGGAAAGGGGAACTATACAAAGCTATATCCCGAAGTGAAATAGGCACAAGACCACAACCAAGCCATCCTCTACTAGTTTAATAGGTTTTTACAATCATATAGACTCAGTTCTCAAGCCAAGCATGCCTCTATTGGGCAGGGATGATTTTAAGGGAAAATTTTAGCCCAATGGCGAATTTTATATAAAAAAGTGGGCGAATTTTTATATTAAAATGTTTTTATTTTATTTAATAAATTTGTCGATTTTTTATTTTATATATAGCTGCCCAAGGGTAAATCGCATTCATCCCAAAAGAGGGAAAAACCGGAAAATGAATATTATCCCATGAAAATATTGATTTTTGCCCACATTCGCCCGAATTTTTCCGATTGGGAGGAGATATTTTCCCAAATTCGCCCGATTTTTTCCGATTGGGAGGAGAAATGAAGATGGTTCGCCAGATTTGTGGATAATAGGTTTAAAAGTTGGTATTTCTCCCAGGATTTATGGATAATACGATTAAAAATTTCGTATTTCGCCGGGATTTATGAATATTTCGGTAAAGTGGTATTATTTCGAACTCAATTGGGGTAAATTGGACATAGTTCATCCTGGATTTGGATTTGTGGACAATTATTTGAGTAAAATGTGGAGATTTAATCAATTGGGGAAATTTTTTTACTGGATTTGGTCCATATTTGAGCAAAATATGGATAAATTTAGTCAAGTGAGGGCGTTTTTTACCTATATAATGGTGCAAGAGTTAGGCTCAACATCAAGCTTGATTTCTATTTCAAATCGGTCTTTACAATGGCTGAGTGGATTCGTGGAAAGAAATTTCACGAGGTTTCTTCTATCTGCAAGCTTTTTACAGGTTAGTTTCTTGAATTTTCTTTAAAAAAAAAATTTCTGGTTTATAACAGAAGGTTGAAGTTGAATCAGCACGAAATTTTGTTAGTCTTCATTAATTTCTTTAACAGGTGCATCTTCTGTTAACTTAGAAAATGTTGGACTAACAAAAATTTTCCCCCTGCTACTCATAGTTATTGAATCTGCAATACCAGCTGTATGGAATGTTCCACTTGGAATTGATCTTGTATCCTATCCCTTTCCTGATTGAATATGTCTTTGGAGCTTCAATTAATTCTCTTTTGTTTCAATTTTCTTTCTCAAGTTCTCCAAGTTAGTGCCATTGGGTTTAGTTACAGATGAGCCAGGATTGAAAGCATGTTTTTGGCCAATTGAACCATTGTGGGCAACAATAGGATTTTTATTATAGGATGACTGCTAAGGTGGACCCTCTCTAGACCCCATATAAGTCACCCCATGGACTTGCACTGCACTTGACATGGTTGTACGAAATGCAACTAATTGCTTTTGCACCATAGCCATTTGCTTCCGCATCCCTGGGGTTTGTTGCAATGTTGTTGTAGCCATCTGTGAAGAAGCTGCAAGTGATTGGCTTGCTCCCACTTGTATTTTACCTTGATGATCCATCTTTATCACTTCGATCCACTCTCTAGCTCTGTTATTCACCCTCACTATCACTATCTCCATCAGAGAATCTAATCACAAGGTTATCATCTTTCTCTTCTGCTACAGGAGATCTAATAGCAGGATGTAGATCTTGTAAACTGGATATATGGTTCATTTAGTTGGTTCTCTTATTGCTTGATTTGAGTTTTCATAAATCACCACTCATCAAATTCTGAACATTTTTACTTGTATAGTTAACTGAAGTTTTTAACCCTCTTTCTGATTGGAGTGGGTAGGAGACTTTTATGAGAGATCTGTTGCAATTAGACCTCTTGGTTAATAATTTCATCAAAGTTACCCAAAAGTTGCACTTAGTCTGATTCATAGAATGAAGAATGCATTAGCATTGAAAACATCTTAGTTTAACACTTTGGAAATAGTGTAGCCACCTTGACCTGACTCTCATCTTGAAACACTTTGATCAATAATTTTGTCAAAGTCACCCAATAATTGCACTTAGTCTCATTCACATGGAAGACTACATTAGCACTGAAAACATCTTAGTTTAACTCTTTGGAAGTAGTGTAGCCACCTTGATCTGACTCTCATCTTTAAACACTTTGATCAACTATACTGGGAGCAATAATTTTGGGTTTTAAGCCTAAGCCATCATTGTTGTGAGCACTCAACCTTGTTTCTAGACCACATCTTGATGAGATTTTCCTCATTGGATATTATTCTTTGGCACTCTATTGGTTTTATTCTGGGTGTAAGTTATAGTATTCAACAGCCATGGATCTCATTAGAAATTATTTGCCAGGGCACATGGTATTGATTACAAGGGTAGCATAGATTTATTCGCTTTTCCTTCTATTTTTCTTGTTCCCACTATCCTTAAATCTACTAATCACTTCCATTCACTCAAAGTTATCCTTAAATCAACTAATCACTTCCATTCACTCAAAGTTATCCTTAAATCAGCTAATCACTTCCATTCACTTAAAGTTAGTGCTAATAGTAGTTGGTGTCCCTGGTGATCTGTTTCTTCTTTAGGCAATGCTGGTTTCTATGGATTCTATCAAAGATCATGGATGTTTTCATTTTAAAGAGCTTAGTCCTGCTTCAAAGATGATGAGACAGGGGGTTTAATCTTTTTTCTATTTGATGCATCAGCTATTTTTAGCTGTACTCATGTGGCGAGTTATTCTCAGGTAGTCTATAACAGGTTAAAGATCTATCTTAGTGTTTAGTCTCCAATTTTGTCAAAAAAATTGTTTATAAATATCTACTTTTAAGATAACAAAGTCACAGTTTTGAAGAACATATTCTCTTTCCTTTTTCCATGCTTCCGTTCTATTTGCATTAGAAAGTAAGTTGACCTAGATGAAGATACTTGTATCCTTCGTTTTTTAGTAGTAGGTATACATTGCATTTCATCGAAAGGTGGAATGGTGAATCTACTGTCTAATGTGGATCCTTTCCTGCTGATTGGATTTGCAGATCAAAAGAGACATGTTTCATTTTCAGTGAACTCAATGCCCACTAGGTAAAAATGTAAATCAATTTCCTTCACAAGATTGCGCTGAAATATTGGCATTGGTTGTAAATTTGCGATTCAAATCTAGCCAGCTATTGTCATATTAGCCCCTTATCCTTTTAGTTTGGGAAGTAGAAGAATTGACCTCAGGTTCATCCAAAATCATTAGTAGATAAATCTATAACAAGTTTAGTAATTAATATCAATAATTAGTGCCTAATTAGTGCTAGTGAAACTAAAATTGGTAAAAAAAATTTAAAACATCATGAATATTTAAAAGATAATGTATTACAAGATTTTTGAAGTTCGGGATTTTAATACTGGTATCTTTTTTCATGTGATCCAAGTGTGCATACTTTTGACAAAATATGATTGTGTTTATGTCGGTCTAGAGTGGGAAAGAATAGCAAGGTCCCATGATACAAGCACTATTACAGTTCCAAATTGAACCTTTATGGGATTCCATCAAACAATTTGGGACTATATCGAAATGTTATTTCAGAGCTTGCAACAATAATTTTCAAAACAGAGCAAGATTTCCCAAGTGCACTGTTTGATTTGTCCGTTCTTTCCATAAATTTACTGAATACACAGGAATTAGACATCATTTTCCTTACGGACACATAATGGAACTAATTGTGCACTAAAACTTGTAGTTGTGTCCCATTTCTGTTGAACAAATTATTTGTGGAAATAAATTTCCAAGATGAGAGTGGGTGCAGTGGAGGCTGCTTTCTCTTCCTCTTCTTGTTGGGCATGGAAGCCATAGCCCTTGCTCTAAGTTCTTCAATGTCCATAGAGCTGAAATTGACTTCTGCACTGAACTTCTTTGACTTGGCAAGTAAAAAACGTAATTGGGGAGGTCCGACCCTCTCTTACTCTTACCGTCTGCTCTGTGCTGCCCTATCCTCCCGACTCTATCTTCATTGGTCTTTTCTTTCATCCATTTACCAGTTGCCACAAGGTAGAAACAAGAAGCTCCGTGTGTTAGGATTATTAATCCTCCCTTGTCCAAATTTGGTCATATGTCTAAATCGGGAGTCATGTCTAAATCAGGAGTCCATCCAATCTATTTATAGTCATTAGCACCATTGGTTAAACTTGACCTAATTGGGGCACATGATTCAGTTACCAAAGTGTGGGGAACACTAATTGAT
>LPNX011076063.1:109484-144584 GCA_001517045.1 Pseudotsuga menziesii | reverse complement strand
CAAATTGCTTGTGGCTATTAAAGCCATTTTACATCATTGTAATTATTATCTGGATTACTTTTTTTATTAATGAAAGCATTCACAGCTGCAATCCTTTTGCACTATTTCATTCTTCAATGGCTGAGTAAATTGTGAGATCTTCTTTGTGAGTTGTGTGTTTGTCTACAGATCTATATGCTCAAATTTAACACCGTGTCTTTGAAAGTTCCCTTGTCAACTACTTAATGTGTGGCAAGGGCAACACTGATCCCTAGTGGTTAATCCCTGGATCTTTCAATTTCTTCAAAATATGATATAAAGCCATAGGAATTGTTGAAAATTTTCCAATTTTTGTTTGATTTCTTTGTGAAAATATGATATTAAGCCATGATAATTTATAGGTTTTTTTTTCAATTTGTTTTGTTGAAAATGCATAATATAGTTCACTATAAGTCAATATATATGTACATGATGCTTTTAAAATCCCCAACCGAAGAGTTGATACACAAAGACTTCTACATTTTTTATACATATAAATCTAGGGGGGGTTCTTAAAATCATCCCTGCCTGCATGTGAAACCAATCATGGTTGTGGCTCTAATATGACGAAATGAGTGGAGGTATCATGCCCATAGTTCGAAACATGGGATAAATGGGAAAGGAGCTGAGGTAACATGCATTCTCTAAGAACTTTTGTTGTGGGAGCATGCTTTCCTCATGGTTCTCATTCAGGAGCTTAGGGAATATGATTGATCTGCTGTGGGAGTTGACATGCCTCACAGGACAAAGCAATTGAACCATGCAAATGGGTTATGGTCTTTCGTGGGAATTAGCTGACTAGGAAAGTTGCCTGAACTAGTATTACAATGCTACCTAATTTTCAAGAACCCTTAGTCTGAATACTCTGAACTGCATTGTGATTTGCATAGTGCTAAGTGGGATAACCTGCAAGTTGTTGCATGGCTGAATATTCCCTTTGTCAAAAAGGATCTATCTGACATATTAGTAACTGGTCACCCCACTACTTGTACATATCCCTGTTTTTTTCTGTTGAACCTTTGATTGTGCTTCCACACAGTTTGGGGGTCCTAAGGAAAGAATAATTTCATGGGCAAGGTTGGGTGGAAATTGGATGGTAATTTAAGAGTTGTCCAGTGAAGGAGTTGGATATAGCAATTCATCCAATGGGGCTAGTTGACCAAGTGTAGGTATAATCTATTATATTTTCTTGTATATCAAACTGATTTTCGTAATTTTTTTGATAGGTTGTTAATGAACTAATATGACAGACTGTTGGAAATGCCACGTGTATCTATGGTTGTTAAGTGGAAGCTTTGTTGGTATGAATGGATATGGGATTTATTTTACCTCTGCTAAAATAAAAATGGCCATAAACTTGATGATTGAAAGAGCTGGCGAATTATAGCTCTAAAATCTTGGTAAAAGAGGACTAGGGATGAGACCTATCACTATATCCTGTCTTTTCATTATTGTTTCTGGGAAATATTTTCTAAAACTATCAATGATATATGTTGGTTTAGTGCATGAATCTTAGAGAGCAATTCCTATGTTTTTATGATATTTTGGATTGAGTTACTCTGTTGTCTTTTCTGGAGTTATGGCAGCAAATTAGAAATGTTAGTCTCAATATGTTTGTTATATGAAATCATACTTCCATGCTTAATTGGTGGATTTTTAGTTTTCTAAACCAGTGTGATTGTGAGGAATTTATTTTCTTACAAATCTATTCTTGTTGAAACCATGATTGCTGGTAGAGTTGGGCATATACCCTACTTAGAAAAAGGCAAACTCTGTTTATGGCAATTGTGAAGACATTTAGTAGGTGAATTGATGCAGAATCAGTTTGCTGCTGGAATTTATGGTAAGGGGTAAATTTCTATTTGTGAATATTGAAAACAGGTATTAGAGCTTTTAATCACTATTTGTGACTCAAACAAAATATAGATGTATATTGTTTTGGCTTGAGATTAGTATATTACTGATACATGAGGTATGTATTGACCATGGAATGCAAAATTCATGCCCAGCTTTCACTACATGTTTGAATAAACAACCACTGGGATTATATTGATGGCATCAGCTTCTTTTGATGGCATTATAACTCAACGAAATATCTTCTCCCTCTTGGTTGTGTGATTTTTGCTTATACCACAAATTTAATTGATGGGTATTGACTATGTTAACTTGATATGTAATTTGCCTTGTCTTAACTAATTGAAAAGTTAAGCTCATCAATGGATGTTAGCAAGCCACCATACTGAAATGATGGAGACCTCACCAGAGGATGGCATCTCCAACTATGTCGTCCTCTACCTGTCTGTGGAGGTTTATATCTCATTGGGCACGATTTTGTATAAGTTGTAACAAATCTGTAACATGCTCAAATAGAGCCAACGATCTCACTCCACATAAGCAGAATCCTTTAATGGCAGAATTTGTTTGTGTTGCTTTTTTCTTGGTTGCTGGCCTACTGTTTGATAGAAATCTTAATGATATATATCCCAATTTCTTTATCTTAAATATGCAACTTGCAAGTTGCAATTGGATTTCTAGCTAAGGTATTGGACAACATGCTAAGGGTTTGGATTTAGATTTCTTCCTTTTCAAAATCTCTGTGGTGATTGTGGGCAATGGAGTACAACTCTGTAAATGGAAAACACAGTAATGAAGCTTCTATGGGAATGTATTTTCAAATTTAAGTTTTAACTTAGAAAATCGCTTTGATGATGGTAAATTGTTGTTCTTGTGGGCATTACTTTCGGAGTTTAATTTCTCTTTGCAAATTGATTTGGGGATGATTTTAAGTGACCATTTATTGAGTCACTAAAGTTGGCTTCTATTTGTTTGCAAATGCATTTACTATGTCTGCTGTTGATATTTTCCCTGAAAGTAACTTTTGGACCTTCTCTGTAGAAGAATGATCATCATTCCTGTTTGTGATGGTTGAAAAATTTCCACTATTCAAGAGTTGATACTTTTGGAGTTGGTTGTTGCAACATATTCAAAGATTTGTTCATCAAAAGGGAACCCCCCTACAGAGTTTCTTCATATTTTTCCTACTGATTATGTACGGATGCCACTTTTTCATTTTTAGAACTTATAAATTAAAAGAGGGCATCATTTTTCTGAACAAAATGGTGCCCATATTTTATAGGGTCCTATTCTTCCCCTTCCCTTCTTACTTTCTTTGCAGCAGAAGGAAATGCATTTAGGGTCTATTGGTGAGTCTCCAACATCAGAGTGTGAAAAAATACTAAGGATCAGTGTCAATTCATGTTGAATACACTTGAGAATCTTAAGAAAGATGATTTGATTCCTCAAGTTGATGGCTCTACCATTGTCTCTCTTACCGACGACATAGATACCTAGTCTTGCAAGCAAGATTTGAAGGAAGACAAGTATTTGCTTCTCCATGAGGTTGGGTGAAAAATGATTGTTAGTATAGTTATTAATGCTGAAGAGGTTGGGTGCAAAATGATTGTTGATAGAAAAAAGCATGATAAGTTTGTTGGCAGTGCATGATGCAATTTCCAATCTAAAAATGAAGTAACAAGGCTAGTGATGTCTGAGTTAGGTCATAGCATCTACTGCACAGATATGGGAGCACACCTCCTTTAAAATCCCATCATAAGGACTGTAACATTGCTTCCTTACAGACTGAGAAACACACCTCGTTTTGATATCTACTATTTGTGAACCTCCTTAGTAATGATTTTGTGCGTGAAAATATGGTTTGTAGTATGGTACTCCAAGTAGAAATTTGCATGTCCTTTGGCCCTTAGTCACCTTCTTTCAAGTTTGTTACTCTTCATATATAAAATGGTTACATGTCCTTGTATCAAGGGTAAATTATAACCACTTATTATTCTCAGGAAACATTCTAGGTGGAAAAGAGTCATGGATAATGTTTTATGTAATCTTCATTACCATGTTGGTAAACTCAGTATAATTGGCGTTGTTAGGTATTCTTAGAATTCGATTACTCCAATTATGTATTGGAACTGGGATACCATTTTCATATGTCATTTTCAACTTCAAACACTTGTAGTGATCAAAGTTTCGATATAAAAACATGTGAAAAATATAGGAGGGAATCTAAACATCCTGGTGAATGTAAAATCTTCTATTTGTTCATGGATTATTTGGATTAAGAAATTATAGAGATCAGGAAGCTAGTGAAGGTGATCTTAAGAGGCTAATTTTATCACACTAATGTTGCTTGCAGATATACCTACAGGATACTGTGACTGTCAAGTAATTTTTTTTATTGTTTTGAAATTTGGTGTATAATATCATGCCAATCCCTAAGAAATCAGAGACTTGGATCTGGTTATCTCATGGTTTAAGTTTCTGGAAAATGTATAATAGTCAACTTATCTAAGTATCCAACAATTAGAAATCCCAAGTCCATCAGTCCAAATTATCCAATATTCACAAGCAAGACACAAAATGGTCTACCCATCAATCCATTTATTCTTGCTCTACCTATGGAAGTAAGTATCATGGTTATACTTTGCTTCACTTCATGGGACCTATCTAATTCAAAGAGGCCTGTAACAAGGGTTTTATACATATCATTACAATAATGAAAGGGGTTGAGTGTGTGGTTTCAACATGTATTATTATAGGATTTGTGTTTTTTCGATGATCCACTTAGCCAATACTTCAACCAATATCATACAGCCACACAGACGAGAAGCATACATTCTATAGATTACAGCAACATACCCTGTAGATTCCCAAATCATGTGCAACAGGTGGTTAACTCGTAAGATTATTTCAATGTGCCCGCATTCACAGTTTTGTGAAAGTCAAATCAAAATCATAATTTCTATAGTTGATAGATTCAAATTCAAGGCACAAGATTAAAGGAAAAATTACAGAGTATGTCAACAAAATTTGTTGAACTCTAGTTCACCATTTTATAGGTTGTTCACATTTCTAATCATAACATAATGTGAAGACAATTAGCAAGGCCAACAATAATAATGCATAATAAGTTTTCCAAATATAATCCATTACAAATACCATCTGGTCAAATTTCTATTACAGCTAGAAAGAAAAGTACATCAATGTATGTTCAATTTTCTGTGCATAACCTTTCTACTCATTTTCCTTGAACATAATCCACACATTCCAGATATCATAAATTGAAATTATTCCTCATACAGAACAGTTTTTAGAATAAGAAAAAAGGGACATAAACTTATTTTCTTTTTCTTTAATAAAAAAATGTTCCAATGCAGTTGACTATGGGGAGTTTGATTTCCTCCCAAATTTAGGTTGTTCTACTATAGAATGCCACCTCCATACTGGGCTATGAGGTGTTTGATTTCCTCCCAAATTTAGGTTGTTCTGCTATAGAATTCCACCTCAGTATTGGGCTATGAGGCTGCCCATGAGGAAAAAGTGTCGAATTTTCAAGCTACTAAAGCCCCCAAAACATTAACTAAGAGGTTATCATTGGATGTTATTCTATCTTTCAACTATCACAATTCTTGGCACTCTTTATCTTGCTCTAAGGTATGGGTTATGTTTCTATTGTATTTAGGATGAGCTTTTGTGTTCTTGAGCTCTATTTAGGATAATTTTCCCATAGGTTGGAGTGACTTGGAACCCTTCTACATATTTAGGGGCATTTAGAAATTCCATGGCACCCTCTCTTTGCACACATGTTGAGGCTACTTTATACTGGAAGGAGGAAGACTAACGTTGTTTAGGGAGGCATTTTAATGATTAGATGTGAACCCTTCATCACATTGAAGGGTCATAAGATGGCATGGTGGCACATATTCCCACTAAATGATATAGAGAACACCCTATGCAAATAGGGGGGTAACAGGAGGAAACCCTAGGAAAAATTTCCTACCCTATCACCCTAGGGATGCCTATTGTTTGGTACTAGGTTTGAAATTTTCAACTAGGATCCAAGGTGCATAAGAATCAATTTCCATTTGCTGACCTCCTAGTTAATTGCATCAACAGATCATATGATCTTGTTCACATGTTCTTTGTATGAATTCCCCGACTGTATTTCATCATCCACCAAGTTAGGTATTCCTTGCATCATGAATTGATGTTGACAATCAATAAATCCCGTGGTTAGTTTTTTATGGCAAGTAACTGGAATCATTTTGTTGTTACAGCAAGCAACACTTACGACATAAATTAAATTGTTGAAGTGATTACATAGAGTATAAAATGGAATTTGGTTAAGAATTTGAACATGACAAGAATTTTGCAACACACTTGTATAATTATTAGGAGATTGAGGATGTGATTAGATGGAGAACTACAGAAGGAGCTTTGTGGCCATGTCTAGCATGTGTATCACTCATGTGAGGATGCTCTATGATTCAGCAATTTGCATAGTTTTCCATTTCATGATTTATAAGGCAGAGTAACTAGTAGTCAGACTGCCTATCTTCAAGGACCATCACACATTAATTGGCAGGAAATTGATATATGAGGAAACAAATATGGTAAGGACTGGAAAGTGTGTTTTCTTCTTTTCTAAATCAGTATTCCTTTCATTAGAAGTGTGTTTTCTTCTTTTCTAAATCATTATTCCTGTGATGTTTTAAAAAATTGTTAGTTATTCCCTTTTACACAAATTAATAGAAATTTGTAGATTACTTATTAAAACGTGTACTCATTTTTAATTTCATTTATCATCGTAAGGGGCCTCTTGTACCATAAAACTCAGAACTAGACAGACTTAAAGTTTAGATGATTTTTATTGTTGTTTATGCTCAGAGACTAGAGTTGGGTTTTGATGGTACTTCTACTTTCAATCTCAACCTAGAATTTTCTACAGCCTTCTGGTCATTTCTTTTCAGTGGCTACAATATGACTTTTGGCCACTATTTGTGCTCAAAACTGCCCATATTTGAGTACTAGGGAATTTTTGATGGTAGAATTAAACTCAGAACCCAAGATGAAGAGTGTTTACCTCATGAATGATTCCCAAAATTGCTACAGGTCTCTTTTCAATGTTTTCATTCCTAGAAAGCACCTAGAATTAGGGATTTAAGACTGCTTATTGTTGTTATTCATGCCCATATCTTAAAGTAAATATGACAGGCTCGATCTCTACATTGTATGACAGGCTCAGAAAATTAAATAAGAAACAGAGTGATTTTCTATATGAAGTCTTTGAGTTGAATAACAGTGAAAATAGAATCTATTAGCTTGTTTTAATCTGATGGAAGAGTAAGTCATCTGTGTAAATATTTATCTTACATGGAATTGAATTTGATTTTAGCAATCCAAATCCAGATAATCAATGGGAATCTATAAACATGAGAACTATGTGCGTAGATGCTGAAGGGATTATACGCATAGAATCTATGTTACGTGTAGTGATTGATATTATGCTCGACATTGTTACTCTAATTTCTATACATTGTTAGATTTGTATAACAAATAAAATATGAAGGATAAGTGTTCTGTCTAATGTGTTTTGATGAAGATATAGCATCTCAGTTTCCTTTTCAAAAGGATAGGTTATGCTAAATACATAGATTCATTTAGTGGATCTTTCAAAAGCTAGGCATTTTGGCTAAATATACAAAGGATCATTTGCAAGTTGTACAACTTGGGCTTAGAATTCATTGATATATTATTCATTTCTTCGTTGATGTGATGTTAATGCTTGTTATTTCAAGTTGGTGAATAAGAAATTATAGAAATTATAGAAATTATGTTAAAAATGGGGCATTATATACCTATTCAGTACACACCATTGGAGACATTTGTCATCATATAAGGCAACGATCCTTTATGTTACATAGGAAAAGTCTACATATGTGTATGTCATGAATGTTGGGATTTTACGGCATGATGTATGTCATGCTTGTTTGAATTCTGTGGATTGTTTTCCAAAAGAATAATGTGGAGCATAATATCTGATTCTATTATTTTATTGGTTTGTCAAGATTCAGGTCCACACATGTCCACTAAACCATTAAGGGACGAGATAACAAGTGGAGTCCCCACTTTCCCTCAATCTAGTCAGTGCAGTTGTGTTTCATTGACACCTTCCAGTTGTACTAGTGTTATACCTCCTTCGGGGAAAGAGTCAATTAAAATTCATTGAAAGAGTCAATGAAAGAGTCAATTAAAAGTCATTAAAAGATTCAATGTAAAAACTCATTGTAATTCAGGTCAATATAAATTGATATTGTGCCATTGCATTAATTTTATATCATTTTTCTCATGCAAGCTTCACTTCTGGTTTCTATATCGATTTGGAATTTCAATTTTGGAATATTAAGTAAGATGTCAAACATGGATTGTGGAAAGAAAAATAAAACATCAAAACAAAAGGATGTAATCTCATATTTTCAAAAGCCTCAGTCCAATAATACACATCCTATCCATGCTTCAAGCTCTCTTGAGTAAGGTATCGGTGAGAGAGATGTCAACACTTTTGAGAATGCATCTGCAACACAGACAATGGATGGTAGAATACATTCCTCTAATGATCAAAGTGAGACAAATGCATTTCCATCTGAAACTGGTAGTTCAAATGTTGAATATTTTTCATTGTAAGGTGACACAGTGCATTCACGAAAAAGGAAAAAGGGCCAATGGGAAGCAGGGAGAAAATTCAAAGTTGATTGGGTCTCAAGATACCCATGTATTGAACCAATACCTCTAGAAAATGACAATGAGACCTCACTAGAAGTTAAATGCATTTCATGTAGTTGGAAACTTGGCAAGGTAGTGAAATTACAGATGAAGTTAGACACAATCGAGAAGCATGTTGGGAAGGTGTATGATAAGAAAACTGCAAATGATGAGAATAAATCTACTGCCAGATGGAAATATGTAAGTGAATGTCAACATCTCTGATTTGAAGTGGAATATAATGAATTCTTACTAAATAAGAAAAAACTCGAGGAAAGTGGAGGAACCATCAAATCTCAATTTGGAAAGATGATGGAAACACATTTGTTATCAAAGAAAATACAATTAAGCACTGTATTTCACCTCCTATCCAATGGTCGTCCTATGATAGATTATCCAAAAATGACGAAATATCTATCTTTTATTCAAGTGCCAAATTTTCCATCTTCTCATTGGTCTTTATCGAGTGGTTGGGAATGGGGAAAATATCTAGCTCAAGTAGAAAAGGACAATATGAAAGAGAAGATTGCAAATGCTACATTTTTGTCACTATCTTTGGATGAAGTTACAACTATTGATAATACTTCATGGATTTGCATGAGCATTTATATGGTCAATGACCATATCAGGCATTCCTATCTACTTGGAATTCATAAAATGACCAAGTTCTACAATAGAAAATATTTATGAACTTGTTATTGATAGTTTGAAGGAAATTGGTGGTACGGATCATTCCATGATTGCAAAAAAGTTAGTATGTGTTGGAGCAGATAGAGCATCAGTAATGCAAGGACAAAGGAATGGCCTTTCTGCTAGAATGCAACTCTCGGCTTCACTGTATATGCTTAGTAATCATTGTATGGCTCACAGGATGAATCTTGCATTTAAAATAGTGAGCAACTTTTCATTGGTTTCAAAGGTAGAATATCTTGTACGTGAGGTTCATGGCATACTTTTGTCGGAGTCCCAAACGATTTTTAGATTTTAATTTTTTTTTCTTCTGATGGTGTTACAAATGGAAAAAAACTATTAAAAGATGTTGATACAAGATGGATATCATTGAAGGGACCAGCTGAAAGACTATTCAATGAATATGCATCCTTGGTAGAGGTGATGTATGAACATCGCTCAAGTGAAGAAAAAGCTCAAACTCTTCCATTTCTACTAACTGATATACAGACATTATTAACATTGGCTGGAATTCTTCCTATGCTTCATGAAATGAATAATCTCATGAAGATGGTTCAGAGTCACACGATGTATATTGTTGAATACACAAGAGTAAGAAAATTAACATGTCTTGCATTGGATAATTTTTATATTATGGAAGATTCATTTACAGATTTAGCATTTACAAATTAGAGGAAGATAATCAATATAGAAAATGATGAATTTTTTTTTAAGTTTGATGAAAAAGGGATGCTATGTATGGCAGTTCGTGGGCATATAGTTCCCTTTTATTATAATGAAAAGATAGGAAGATCCACCAAACAATGCACGGTCTCAAGAGAACGATTTCACGATGTTGTAATTTTAGTGAGAGACAACTTGAAAGAAATTGCAAAATCACTATCATCAGAGATAAGAGAATGGTTTCCTTGAGATGAATTGTTGGAGGCCATGTCTATCGTATACCCTCAATATTGGGACCATAGTCAAAATGCAAAAATTTTAGAAGCTGACTTTATAAAGAAAATCAAGATTTTGTAGAGCCATTTTTGTTGGGAGGCCGAGATACAAGGAGAACATATTCAAGGTATTTTAGATAAAGAAAAAATGACAAATCAATCTCAATGCTTTGGTAAAACAATGTGGGACCAATTTTCTCCGTCAAATAGTAAAGAATATGGTGCAATTACAAGATTATGGACTAAGCTCAGTGGTAGCGAAGTGCTACAGGAAAGAATGTCAGAATATTTCAAATTAGCAGATTTATGTCAAACCATGATTTTGGGATCAGTGGAGGATGAGAGAATGTTTAGTGCACTGACATTCTTGAAGTCAAAGTTGAGGAACAAGCTTGATAAAAATGTGTATACATGCTTAAGATTATATGTAACAAAGTATGAGGTTGACAATTTTCCATATGAAAGAGCATTAGCTCTTTGGCGATCAGATCGTGAAAGAAGGGGAGAAAACAATATAACAAATATCTCTAATGAACTTGATGTGGAAAATGAGGACCAGAGCCAGAATGTCGAAAATGTCGAAAATGATGACCAGGGCCAAAATGTGAATTGGAAATTGGATTTCACCTAAGATTATATATGATCTAATACACATTAAGGACTCTTGAGTCTTATTTTTGTCCAAATGTTCCATGTACCCTTGTTGGTGATCACTATATGTGAATTTGAGGTCATTTTTTAGGTAAAAATAGATTCTACATTGTACTTTTTTGTTGTAACATTGATGATTTGAGCTACATTACCTTCATGCAGCTTATTTTAATATTGATGTTTTGATATTTACCTCTTACATTGTCTCTTTCTTGTATGTGACAGGAAGTGACGGTGGAATTTGAGAAAGCTAGGCCTAGGAGCTATCTCTTCACATAGATAGTGTCCTAACATTAAAGGATAAATAACTAATTTGACAACACTTTTGCTAAGCAACAATGAGCTCATTCAAGTACATGAAACCATGTTGGTGTTTAATAGGAATATCTTGACAATTTTTTATGGTTTGTTTATTGCTTTTGTTTGAAGCATTTTGTCACTTTTTGAAGTTTGTGTGTATTTTGGTTAAATATTGTGTTAGTCCCTTGAATGCTTATAGTTCCCATTTGATGCTTTATTTAGCCATTTGTTGTAGCTTGAATCAAGATTGGTTTTAATCGGTTTCCATTGATTCAGGGTTTGAGAAAAGATATTTTTATTACATTTTATAAGTTGCATGAATTAATTGTCTTCACTTTTTTGAATCTTGATTCTTTTATGTTGATTGCATATTTTCTTTGTAAATACTTATCATTATTCAAAAAAATAAATGAGCTCTACATAGCTAAGTGAAGAGAAGAATGGTCTATGCACTAGGTTCCTATGAATTGATTGTAGGATATCTATTGGCACGAGACCAACATTCATCTAATGCAATAATCAATTGGCATAATTACAATGCATAATTGTATTAGCCTCCAGTGACAACTATTCTTCCAGAAGACTGTCATTATCAACCAAAGATCTTGTGAGGTTGTTTGTACTTCATTGATGGTATTGATTCTCTATTGTTTAATTCCTATATATTTTTGAGGTTGTTGCTTTTCTTTTTTTTGAGTTGGGTCGTAGTCTTGATCGGCATGCTAAACCTTACTAAACCTTCCTAGGCTAATATGTGATTGTATTGACGATTCTATGTTGGGTCGCAACATTTGTGACCTTGCTTGACCTTGTGGGCTGTTGTAGATAGGTCCGTGACTTTTTGGGCTTCTATATATGTCTTGTGAACCTTGTGGGATTCTAGATCTGAACCATGAACACTTGTTAAATTGTTAAACTCATCTATGACTGTTTAAAGGATGTTTGGATTAAGTTGTGATCATTGTGAGACCTCTAAGTTTGAACCGTAAATTTCCTAAGGTCTGTTCATCCTATTAGAAAGGGATGCAATTTTTTTAGTCTTGTTTGGAGTAGGCTATGACTGCTGGTTGTTTTGACATGTTGATATAGGTCTGTAATAATGAATTAGTAGTTTCATAATAGTGATAGATCATATCTGAAGCAGTCCCAAACTGATGTGTTTTCATCCCTTACAAGAATGGAAATAACTGAGCGGTGTGTATACTCATTCTCTAGCATGTGTGGTGTACAGATTCACCTTCCCTTCCCCTATCTTCTTAAAACCTCTATAGCCATGCCTAGAGCCAAGTTCCAACAATTCCACCTTGATCCCAATTATTGGGTAATGTGACTCGTGAGACAAGGAAGGTAAATGATTCAATTGCTTCCAATTGCTTCCATCATCATCATCATCCCTGGATCTTGATTCTTCCTCTTCATCATGGTGAAGGTTATCATATATTGGTTAAATTCTTTATCTTGAGGAAGATCAAAGTAGATCACCTCTTATTTCTTCGGAAACTTCTTTGTCTTCTAATAGGCTCCTATTTTGTGGTTATTGAATCCATCTGAGCTCATTGAGGCATATATTATATCTAGAGGAGCCTCAAATTCCATGTCTTTAATGGTGACTATGTCTCCCTTTGGCCTATAAAAGGAATAGTATGGTGGGTCATCTAGAACTTCAGGAAGAGGAGCTAGGAACACTTGATTTGCCACTTGATTTTAATAGCAGCAAAGCATATTGGCAAGGAATCCTTTTCCCAAATGTAATTATGGTATTTATGTTGTGGATATTGTATCTTCATGGTATAGAAATCTCTGGATTCCCCTCAGATTATATTGTCTGGATGGTTCATCATAGTTGGCACTTGCCCTTACATTGCTGACAGAAGGAGTTGGCATTCTTTGTATCACATTCGGAGGCAGATTTAGTGCCTTGCTTGATTTCCAACTCAACCAACTGAGGTAGTCATTATCCCAGGACCCATACTGGAATATTTGACATGTGGGTTAGCTACTGGGCCTTAAACCATGCAAGCTTACTATGGAAGTTTATACTTTCTTCCACATCTGGCCTAGAAGGAATTCTATCCTCCTCCCACAGTACGATATTCTTCAGTATTGACACAGTTTGCTTCTTTAGAGATTATGGAAGCTTATACTCTATTGCATTGTTGGCTTGGAGAAAATTCTATCCTCCCACTGCAAGATACTTTCCTGTCTGGATACATAGTTTTTTTCATTATCAGTCACATAGTTGTGAACTTGTATGGCATTCATTCATGTATTCATGTCTTTTGTATTGTTAGTGGAGTACCATAGGAAGAAAGGGTAGATTTAGTCAAAGCACCAACACCATTAGTTGTTGATAAAAGTACACATTAAGCATAACTTGTAGCACCTATAGCATACTAAGTGCCTATAAAATACCTATAAGAAAATTCAGGGAAAATAGTATAGGTGGCATAAACTAGGGTTCTCTACATATTTTTAACTATTATTGGATCCGACAAATGTATAATTTTTTGTTTAAGTGGTGGTAGGGGGGTTGATTTTTGATGGGATTGAGACTCCCTAACCATTTGTTGGATGGACAGGATGAATTTGTCTCTCATCTGTTGATCTTAGAGTCCCTATCCTCTCTGTTCCTCATTTTTGGTCTATCAGTTCAATTATTATGGAGTCCTAAATAATGCCAAACAGAATCCAAGCCCCAATTCATCGGTAGTCTAGTATCTTGTGCTTTTTTTTTATTGTGTATTTCAATGACTGTCAAGGTCATCCCTGCTTCAATTTATAAGGTGTTCATCTATTATGATGGATCTGGATAGAAATGGGAGATAACCTACTTGTGATGTTGAGTATGGACTTTTATAATTATATCTACATTGTGGCTCTACCATTTCATTGGGAAACTTATTAACAAATTCATTATTTTTACTTATTGAAGAGGAGTGGTATTAATGTTTGAGTTGGGACTTTTTTAATTGTACCTACATTGTGGCTCTACCATTGTGTTGGGAAAGTTATTGGAGAATTTATTATTTTTATTGATTGAAGAGGAGGGGTATTAATGTTGAATAGAATCCCAATAGAGGGATATGCCACTGAAGTGAGATATTTTGCAACATCACATAGATAACAACTGCAATTCAATATTCAGAATATATTTCATTACTGTAAAAAAAGATAGATCCCTTGGAGAGCAATTTACTCATCACTTGGAACAATAAATATTCTTACATTCTTCTCAACAGATCTTAGTCATTGCCTTTTGTATGTCGATGAGCAAGTTGTGCATGACCCACAGGAGATCAGTGTCTGTGGTGATAAAGGTGCCCTCCTTGGCCTCAAGTCCTTCCTTCTTACACTAAGGATAAGCTGATTTGAAGGAAAATTATGGATGTTAGATTACCTCCTTTTCCAGAGGGGAGTCAGCTGCAAAGTCTCCATCCAATGTTCCATATTTGAAGGGTATTAATCCAGGTTCTTCAATTAAAGGTGCTTCTCTTCTTTAAGTGATATAAGTTAAATATGTGGTTATATCCATCAATGAATCAGTGGTTCTCAAACCCCAAAATTTGTCTCATGCTGGAAGATTCATAATGGAGATATCAGACTCTACCCAGGTTCAGAAAGTATCATCAAAATATGTTTGTAATAACATTGAAGCCTTCAAAGATGAGGCCTTGATCTATTTTTTTTACATAGATTGGCCAAACTATGATCCTTTCATGAGTTGGATAAGTGACAACTGGACAACAAGTTTATTGGTAAGATTCCATGTTTCAAGGATTTTCATAGTTCGTTACAATGAAGTTGAAGATATGAAGAGAGTAATGGAAGAAGGGTCCTTGACTTGGGGTGGGGTTGGTTCTTCTTGGTGACTTGGTTCCCATAATTAAACCCATCTTCCATGTTTTTCTGGGTGATAGTCCCCAGTTTATCCTTTCCCTTATGGGAAGAGGAGGTAATGGAGAAAATTGGTAAGTCCTTAGGTAAGTTTATTGGGTTTATAGAAGTAAGAAAGATGGTAGCTTCTTCTATTAAACAAGAATACGTGTACAACAACAACAAGAAGAATTCCCTTATATCAA
This sequence comes from Pseudotsuga menziesii, assembly GCA_001517045.1. Taxonomy (NCBI): domain Eukaryota; kingdom Viridiplantae; phylum Streptophyta; class Pinopsida; order Pinales; family Pinaceae; genus Pseudotsuga; species Pseudotsuga menziesii. The sequence continues at coordinate 129,295 of LPNX011076063.1, read as the reverse complement.
TTCTTTTGAATCTATGACTAATGGATTGAAATCCCTTTTTCACAAAGGGTACTTAGGCTGCACAGATCTGGGAGCACACCTCCTTTAAAATCCCATCATAAGGACTGTAACATTGCTTCCTTATAGACTTAGAAATACACCCCCTTTTGATATCTACTATTGTTCACCTCCTCACTGCTCAATAATGGTTGTGTGTGTGAAAATATGGTTTGTAGTCTGGTACTCCAAGCAGAAATTTGCATGTCCTTTGGCCCTGGTCCCTTAGTCACCTCCTTTCAAGTTTGTTTGAAATCCATAAATGAAGAACTGTAGCGCAGAGCTTGGAGAATGCATGCCCTTATGATGGTTTTGTAATTATTTAGATTTGAGTGACCAAGCTTGGGTAAACTAGAACAAACAACATTATTAAACAAATAAACAATGTGAGAGTTGAGGGAGTGAATACCATGTTTGAGGAAGTTGTCTTAGATTTTGTTCATCTCTATTGTGGTGATGACCTCATGCAAAGAAGTAAGGCATTTTGCTTAATAAATAAGTACTAAGAGTATGCCATTGTTCAAACTGTTATAAATCTTGATTTACCTCAATCATCTGTTTCTTGCTAATAGAAACATTTATTTTTGTCTTCTGTTACTCATAGAGGTTCAAAGGCTTTGACTGGCTACTTTGCATTTTTGTAATACTGAATCACAGCAAAATTTCTAGCAGTTATTAAAGTACCCATGAATCATGTGATTAAATTACCCATAAAACTGTGGCATCATTCACAATATGTGCTCTCATAAATATTATTGTGTAAAATAATTTTTTATATATATGTAGATTGTTATAATTAGTTAAAAAATTGGGTAGCTTTGATCTTGTAATTTTAATACTGAATATGCACTGTAATATATTATGATTGGTATAATTTCTAATGAATTGCAATTGAAAAATAAAAACTAGGGTATGCAGGAGATTACCCTCTCATGATTTTTGGTATTTTCAATACTTCAGTCTTCAATATTATGAGTTTAGAAGCTAAATCCTCTAGCTCTCTATCTAACTCTTGAGTTCAGAAGCTAACTCCTCCTCTAGCTCTCTAGCTCTACTCTTTGTGCAAGCTTTAATAGAGCATCGTTCACCTTATGTCCCCTGTTAAAAAGAGAATAAGAAAAATAGTCTCCTAAGCTCTCGAGTAAGATAAGTGTTCCATAAAGCATAGTCTCTATATAGTGCACTAGTTCTATGTAAATAAGTACCTTAGTAGTTCCTCCATTAAAATCCTATACAGCCTTCCAAAAGTATATGTGGATATTGGTGTCTAAGACAACAAAAAATCTATCTCTCTAGTGGTGCTTAGTGGCAAGCTAATTTGTTGTATAAATCATTTTGATAGAACGGAAAGAGAGAGATTTCATTATCTCTATTAGTTCAGCTAGAGAAGAAATAATTAAAACTAGAGACAAGATTTCTCTTTGTCCATGCCCCAGTTCCATGGAAACAAAATCCTTAAGATACTAGCCTTAGTCCCATGCCTCTATGCCATAGTAGAGTTAAAGCCATACAGTCAATTCCATGGCAATTAGCCTTCAAACATACACAAGCTTAGTCCATGCACTTAGTTCCATGGAGGCCCATCCTTAGAGGCTGCCTTACAATAAGAGATACTGCCTGTAAGCTTCATTGTTCAAAATATGCAAGTTTCACTTCTCTATCCAGTATAATATGTATATGGTTCTTCTTGGCAACTTGGTTCCCATAATTAAACCCATCTTCCATGTTTTTCTGGGTGACAGTCCCCAGTTTATCCTTTCCCTTATGGGAAGAGGAGGTAATGGAGAAAATTGGTAAGGCCTTAGGTAAGTTTATTGGGTTTATAGAAGTAAGAAAGATGGTAGCTTCTTCTATTAAACAAGAATACGTGTACAACAAAAACAACAAGAATCCCCTTATATCAATTCTTTTGAATCTATGACCAATGGATTGAAATCCCTTTTTCACAAAGGGTACTTAGGCTGCACAGATTTGGGAGCACACCTCCTTTAAAATCCCATCATAAGGACTGTAACATTTCTCCCTTGCAGACTTAGAAACACACCCCATTTTTATATCTACTATTGTTCACCTCCTCACTGCTCAGTAATGGCTGTGTGTGTGAAAATATGGTTTGTAGTCTGGTACTCCAAGCAGAAATTTGCATGTCTTTTGGCCCTGGTCCCTTAGTCACCTCCTTTCAAGTTTGTTTGGAAGCCATAAATGAAGGACTGTAGTGTAGAGCTTGGAGAATGCATGCCCTTATGATGGTTTTGTAATTATTCGGATTTGAGTGACCAAGCTTGGGTAAACTAGAACAAACAACATTATTAAACAAATCAACAGTGTGAGAGTTGAGGGAGTGAATAACATGTTTGAGGAAGTTGGCTTAGTGTTGTTCATCTCTATTGTGGTGATGACCTCATGCAAAGAAGTAAGGTATTTTTCTTAATAAATAAGTATTAAGAGTATGCCATTGTTCAAACTGTTATAAATCTTTATTTACCTCAATCATCTGTTTCTTGCTAATAGAAACATTGCTTTCTGTCTTTTGTTACTCACAAAGGTTCAAAGGCTTTGACTGGCTACTTTGCATTTTTGTAATACTGAATCACAGCAAAATTTCTAGCAGTTATTAAAGTACCCATGAATCATGTGATTAAATTACCCATAAAACTGTGGCATCATTCACAATATGTTCTCTCAAAAATATTAATGTGTTAAATAATTTTTTATATATATGTAGATTGTTATAATTAGTTAAAAAATTGGGTAGCTTTGATCTTGTAATTTTAATACTGAATATGCACTATAATATATTATGATTGGTATAATTTCTAATGAATTGCAATTGAAAAATAAAAACTAGGGTATGCAGGAGATTACCCACTCATGATTTTTGGTATTTTCAATACTTCAGTCTTCAATATTATGAGTTCATAAGCTAACTCCTCTAGCTCTCTATCTAAATCCTGAGTTCAGAATCTAACTCCTCCTCTAGCTCTCTATCTCTACTCTTTTTGCAAGCTTTAATAGAGCACCGTTCACCTTACGTCCCCTGTTTAAAAGAGAATAAGAAAAATAGTCTCCTAAGCTCTCGGGTAAGATAAGTGTTCCATAAAGCATAGTCTCTATATAGTGCACTAGTTATATGTAAATAAGTACCTTAGTAGTTCCTCCATTAAAATCCTATACAACCTTCCAAAAGTATGTGTGGATATTGGTGTCTAGGAGAACAAAAAATCTATCTCTCTAGTGGTGCTTAGTGGCAAGCTAATTTGTTGTCTAAATCATTCTGATAGAATGGAAAGAGAGAGATTTCACTATCTCTATTAGTTCAGCTAGAGAAGAAATATTTAAAACCAGAGACAAGCTTTCTCTTTTTCCATGCCCCAGTGCCATGGAAACAAAATCCTTAAGATACTAGCCTTAGTCCCATGCCCCTATGCCATAGTAGAGTTAAATCCATATAGTCAATTCCATGGCAATCAGCCTTCAAACATACACAAGCTTAGTCCATGCACTTAGCTCCATGCAGGCCCAGCCTTAGAGACTGCCTTACAGTAAGAGATACTGCCTTTAAGCTTCATTGTTCAAAATATGCAAGTTTCACTTCTCTATCCAGTATAATATGTATATGCATATGTATTGCTGTACATATTTCTTCTCGAGCGAGGTGTTCGAAGTGACATATATAGATATTGGAATCTAGGAGTACTACCTTTCTTTTGGAGGCCTACCATAATCCTTATTTTATTCCTTTTTGTTTGAATCTTGCTTTGGCTTTTCCTCCCTCCCTCCTTTTATGGATCATCCTAACTTGGACGCCTGAATGGTTCTTGTCTTCGGTAATTCTTGAGCCCTAATTCCTCTGTGATCAATAGTCTTAAGCTGCCCTATGTTTTTGTAGTATCAGATGGTATATGACACAAAAAGGATAGGAATATTGAATATGAACACTAAAAAAAAGGGTAATATTTGAACCCAACATCTTCCCCCAATTGAAGGGATTGGAGATCCCTACTGCAACTCATCCCGAAGACTCAAGATCACTCTCCTCTAGTAGTTGTGTGAGTAAGTAGGTTTTACTCCAGTCCTTAGCTTCTTGTCCTTGCTCCTTAATTCTTCTAAAGCCCAAAAATTCAATGATGTCTTCCCCGTATCCCGAATCATCCTCCTCTCTTGGATCTGCCCATAATATTGGAAAAGAAAATATGAGGCCTATCCATTTTATCCTAAGTGTTTTCAAATAGTCAAGGTACCTAGGGACTCTATCTAGAGCCCTATAAAAATCCTCTGTGGATAATGGCTCTCTCTTGCATTGTTCATTATGAAGATAGAATTGTCTACTCTGAATAGAGAGAACTGTTTGCAACCTATTTAGGCCAATCTATTTTTCACAAGAAGAGATGGTTTATGACTAATTAGTGTTAAAAAATAGAAATAAAATCCTATTATTCCATCTTTGTCAGCTTTTGCTCATACAAGTCTTGAGGAGAAGGTTCAGGCCTAAAATGTATTTCCTCCATCTTTTCCCTGTTCATTACAAAAGATAAAGATTTGTACCATGTGTTCTTATTGTTCATGAAGGAAAAAAGGCTCTTAAATGTACATCTCCAACCAAGGGATTGGGGTCCCAATTACCAACATTAGGTACTACTATATTGTGAAGATAAGCTTCACACACCAAATTTTTATCCTCTTGAGTACAAACATGGTACAGTAGCCTGAACTGGTCTTTAGTCTCCACAAAACACATGCAGTCAGCTGCAAAATCCCTAAGCAAGAGAGAAATGAATTGAATTTTAAGATACACAACAGAAGGCTATGAGTAGGACCTCATCACATGAGCTAGATGACACATATATCCCTTATCCATCCTTAACCTAAAATTCTTTTGACTCAGCTTCTAGATTTCTAACCCTGATTTTCTGATTTGTATTATGTCACCCTACCTCTGTGGTTCTGAATCTACATATTGTTTGGCCAGCCTTTGCATATTGTTTCTTTAGGAATTGCAGCTGCTCCTCCATCCATTTCCATTTATCCTCCCTATCTTCAAATTTCCCAATGGCCTTTTTATAAGGAACTCCTTCATCCATAACTTGTTTATGTTTCTCCTATCATGACTTGCCATCATCACACTCTGTGGATGATTAAAATTCTTTTTCATGTTCAATCGCTTTCAGAGAAACCTGTATCCCTTCTTGACACCTTTTGGATATTTAACTCATTTTTCAAATCATTAACTTCCTTTTTTAACTTATTCTTGGTGTGCATCATTCTTTTATTAAGTCCCCCTTTGGTAAGACTTCCTGAAGTAATTAACACCAAAATAGACTTTATATTTGTAAACAGGTCTCGGCCTCTTTCTACATTTTGAAGTAGGTACCCTTTCTATATGCTCTTCCTCCTTATTACCTTTTTATTCATGCTAGATTTTTCTCCTTTACATTCGAGGAGAATGTACAACAACCATATACAGGAATTTTTCTGGGCTGAGTGTCAAATAGGAGGAACTAGGGCCCCCCTTACTAGTGAGAAACCTAAGGTATCACAATTTTGTATATTTGGTTGTGCTATTTATACTCATGTGCTTGAAAAAAAGAGGACTAAGTTTGAACCCTTTAGCATCAAGGGTATATTTATTGGTTACAGTGATACCTCGAAGGCTTATTGAATCTGTATTCCAGTAGGGTGGAAAACAGTAATAATTTGAGATGATAAATTTTATGAGGATGGATGGTCCTTGAAGTCTTGACTCTCAATATCCTCAAGTAAAGGTTAAGGAGGGAGATAAACATGCTTTCCCAATGGCTGATCAGAAAGAAGAAACATCAGATTCAAGTCAGATAGGTTCAATTGAAGGAATAGAGGCTAGAGGCTTCAGTACCATCCAGATCAATCAGGAAGCCAACATGGCTTACCCAAACATTTTAAGAGGCACAAGAACAAGAGTACCTAAATATACATTTTGGGTGAGTAATCCTCCTAAGAAATTTCTGAGTGATGTTGCATCATTGTCTTCTATCACTTTCTAGCGGCGATGAAGTAGTTAAAGAGAAGGGGTGGCAAGATGATATGATAGAGGAGTATGTTCCTCCATGCAATAATGAAGTATGAATACCCCAGTTGACCATAGAGCACTAGGGCTCTCTAAGCCATTTTTAGATGCATTGTCTAGTATGTCTCTAAAGGCAGGCAGTATTCTGCGAGCTTCTTTAGGCATACAATAAGCATTTTGATTCTCACATAAAGCATAGCCACTGGTAATGAGAATTTAGAGGGTCCTGTTTGGAAACATGCATAGTTCCTTCCTTTCAAAGGCTCACTCGTGGAAGGAATAGGAATGAGGTCACTAGCTTCAAATTTTGCAGATCTTCATCCATCATTATTATTATTTCTTTGTCATCTTCGTTGTATCATAGTTATGGATAGTCTGACAAATTCTTTGATGATAATGCGAAGAGAGGACATTGGTAATGTCCCAGTAAAGGTTTCACATGGTAAGGAAAGCACTACTTGGCTTGTAGTGAGTTGGAAGTTGAATGTCGGTACTATGCAACATGGCATACAAAGCACAAAAATTGCTATGGCCTTCACATTATGTTAGGACTGTAGTGGAGAGTTTGTACCTTAACTTGAACAACCAGTATTTGCATTCCTTCCATTGTGAGATTATGGTTTGAAATTTATTTTTCAAGGGGATTTCACACTGCAATCATCCAGGGAGGTGGTCAAGACTCGATGGTTATAGTGATAGTGCTTGGAACCAATAGTAACTTTCAAAATTTACAGAGTTTGTCAATGTTGTAGAGTATTTTAGGTCTCTTAATTGCTAGCAATTAAATCCTTGAAAAGTTCTCACTTTATATGAGTTTTGTCCCATTGGTCAGGAAAAACTGTTTTAGTTCCATGAAAGATAATTTTTGAGTTATAGGTTTTTCCTTGCTCCCTTTAAAAATATCCACATATAATGGAATTTACCCTAAAGAAAATGAAAATGATATGGATGTTCAAAATGATCTACACTCCACAAATTTCTTTGATCCAAAAGTCAGCAATTCTTATTTGAATGCACATCCAGAAAGCATACCTGGCCTTTGCATTATTTCTAACCAACCTTCACTAATATCATTTCCTATTAGTTCAGACAAATCTGAAGAGTGTTCTCTCCTGGGTTTCAATGTTATGCATTTGATAGGAACAAGTGATCTTCTATCACAACAATATCAAGCTTCAAGGAAGCTTACTATGAACATATCAAAGAGCAAAGTTTCTTCTGGGTTTATTACTAACTTTACAATACCATCTCACTTTTCAAATGGTAAGAACCTTGGCTCAATAGCAGTTCATTACGTTCAATTTTTGTCATGATGAATAATGTTGTTCTAATTATCACATTGTCCACTAATGAATGCAATGTGACAATGTCTCATGATTGTTTGCAGTGGATTATCTAGAAAGTGCTGAACATATTTACAGAAGATTTGTGTATTTTGTGCATTGTATCATTTTCATATGGACGTTCATTTTTCTCAAGACTTAATGTTTCATTCATTACATTTTAGTGGCACTAAATGGAATATTCTTTGATTTCTTAGCCAAAATTGATCCATATATTTGTTGTTTAACGAATTTCTAAGATTTAAAAAGTGGCTCCACCCTAGAGGATGGAATATGGTCGGGTTCTGCAGCTTGCCTTAAGCGCAAGACAAATGAAAGGGATATATTTAAGTCCTCTGGTAACAAAAATCACTGCTGCAGGCTACAACTTATATGTGTTTTGTTAACAACACTAGAAAGCTGATGCCACTATTTTACAAGTTCATTTCAATAGGTGTGTGTTACCCTTCAAACTGACAATGCAGCTCATGTGTTGCCATTCGGATGAATTCACTGGTGAACTAAAGGAGGCCCATAGTGTTAATATGCTTGGTTCTCTTCCTCCATTAAATGACATGCTCCATCACATTACAGTTCCTTGTAGCATGTATCCTTTCTGATTTTCCACAATAGAATCTTTATTTATTTATTTGACAGTTATGTGTGTTCTGCAACATGATTTTTACATTATCATTATAGTTTTCTACTCTCCTGTAAGAATCTGTACAGTTCACTAAGAATCTGTGTAGTTCATTATCTTCTGGAAATCATTTCATATAATTGGATTCTTATTTACTTTTTGTAATCATTCACTAAATTGAGCAAATATGCATCAACATCAGCCCTATAAAAAAGGGTATAATGCATGAAACCTACTCTCAAATACAATATGACTTATGCCTCCATAATTTGGAAAATATTTCATCTCATCTTCCTGTGCTAAATGTGTGAAGCTGATACCACAACTCCTCTTCTACTTCCAAACATGTACACATCATAATAGATAAACAAACAAGATAACTTTTGCAATCAGCCTAAAATTTCTTATTCCACTTGTTGCTAGTAGCATGTCAATAAAAAACAATGGTCAAGATAGTGGAGATAAACAAATACCATCAACTTGAACTTTCTAAGTCCGCTTCTTGCTGGTACCATGTCACTCAAAAACAATGTTCAAGATAGTGTTGCATTTGCAACTGATAATCCCTTAACTTGGTGTTTGGTTTACATCATGTAGTTAATGGCCATGGGGCAGAAGCATTTATGTGACATGGGAAATGCTTCAGGAGTAAGATAGCTTCATCTCATTCTATATGGGATTAAATTTGACATCAGTTTCATTTTTTAGTTTCCAATTTGCATACTATTTTTCTAAGTTTATTCTTCCCACTTTCAATAGTTTAGCTTGTGTATGGTATAATTATGACGTTATTGGTATTCTGGTTTCAACCTTTACGTGTCAAGATATGAAATTTCATGCCAAATATTGTGCATGAGCTTTCCTATGGACCTTTTGGAGCTGGTTATTGCAACATATTCAAAGATTTTTTCATCAAAAGGGAACCCCCCTACAGAGTTTCTTCATATTTTTCCTACTGATTATGTACGGATGCCACTTTTTCATTTTCAAAACTTATAAATTAAAAAAGAGCATCATTTTTCTGAACAAAATGGTGCCCAGCTTTTATAGGGTCCTATTCTTCCTCTTCCCTTCTTACTTGCTATGCAGCATAAGGAAATGCATTTAGGGTCTATTGGTGAGTCTCCAACATCAAAGTGTGAAAAAATAAAGGATCAGTGTCAATCCATGTTGAATACACTTGAGAATATTAAGAAATCTGATTTGATTTCTCAAGTTGATGGCTCTACCATTGTCTCTCTTGCCGACGACAGAGATATCTAGTCTTGCAAGCAAGATTTGAAGGAAGAAACATATTTGCTTCTTCATGAGGTTGGGTGCAAAATGATTGTTAATAGATTTATTAATACTGAAGAGGTTGGGTGCATAATGATTGTTGATAGAAAAATGCATGATAAGTTTGTTGGTAGTGCATGATGCAATTTCCAATCTGAAAATGAAGTAACAAGGCTAGTGATGTCTGAGTTAGATCATAGCATCTGCTACACAGATCTGGGAGCACACATCCTTTAAAATCCCATCATAAGGACTGTAACATTGCTTCCTTACATACTAAGAAACACACCTTGTTTTGATATCTACTATTTGTGAACCTCCTCAGTAATGACTGTGTGCATGAAAATATGGTTTGTAGTATGGTACTCCAAGTAGAAATTTGCATGTCCTTTGGCCCTTAGTCACCTTCTTTCAAGTTTGTTTGAAAGCAATAAATGAAGAACTGTAGTGCAGAGCTTGGAGAATGCAACGATGTGTGTGGATTCCGATGCAAAACACCCCGTAGCAAGATCTTAATCCCTTCATAAAACTGATGGCTTATAGTTGATAAGGAGTGGAAATATTGAAAACATGGGCTCTCCTTAGACTGAAGCAGTCAGTTGATGTGCCATGCTACTTTTCTATACATAGATTGTCAACCATGTGGTGCTTTATTTACTTGAGTACATAACTCATATTTGAGGGTGAAAAAGTAGCAAGTGTGTTTAGCATCTACGGTGTGAGGAAGTGGTATTATTTCACGAGGTGGTGCATTTGCAATGATACTTAAAACTGTTGGAACTGCACATAAGTGGGTGACTTTGTGCTCAACAATGGCATCAAATACGCATTTTACATTTACACTTCTGCAGCAAATACTAGTGCCACCTTGTGCAGCCATGTCCCATGGAAATCCCCAACCGTTACAATTAAACATGGGTGTTGTCCATAAGTAAACATGCTTAGAATTCATTTCCCATGCTAAAATAATACCAATTGTTATGAGATAGGAACCTCTATGACTATACACAACACCTTTAGGACTGGACTTGGTTCCTAATGTGTAGTTTAATGAGATAACTTCCCATTCATCTTCAGGCCAGCGAGTCTCAAAATTTGGATCTCCACTTATCAAAAGATTTTCATAATCAAGAAGATCTTTATGATCTTCATTCAAAGACTATTCTCTAGATTTTTCCAGTTCATGGATCACAATAATTAATGGTAATTCCTATGTCACCTGAGAAAGGTTCCTGACTACTACCATTGTAACTTCCAAGAATTGGTAATCCACAACGCCACCTTGGCTTCTGAATGATTCAAAATGAGATACATTGTGTGTGCATCATGTCTAATATTTAGAGTGTTGAGCACTTCCCCTACCATTGGTACTCCAAAGTGCATTTCATATGTGGCTTGTACATTCGGGGCCACTACAACAACCTGTCATACGTATGGATTGTTCAAACTTTAAACTCTCTATCAATTGATACAATTTCAGTTAAATGAAATTTTGATGATTTTAAGGTATATAGGAAAACTCCTTCATTAAGAAACATATTGTAAATAGAAAGGTTACAGGATCGATTTTTGAAAAATTATATTTTCCAAACTTTAGGAATAACCAAACTTAACTCCTATGATCACTATGTTAGTTGCTCCTATGATCGCTATTCACTCAGTAGTACTTTTTTTGTTTTCCTTTTCAGAGAGGCTAAATTATACAATGTATTCTAACAATTTTTACTTGGGGAACAAGGTATACCACCAGTTTCCTTGGACATTTGCAACATTGGTAGAGAAAAGGAAGGTCTTGGGGTGACTAGTATTCATGCAGAAAGGATTGCATTGGTTGTGAAGTGGATTGTTATGGCCCTCACATAATTATGGATTTAAGGGTAATTTGGGATTTGTGATGTTGTTGTAGGGTTAGTTTTCTTCAAAATGAATGGTTTAACATATTGAAAAAGAATTTGGAAAACTAAAGAACTTAATTAGGAATTTCAGGGAATAATAAGACCATTCTTATCCTTTTTTTTGTTAATATTCATTCTAGAATAAGACTCACTAATGGAGTTGTGGTTCAGCAGTGGAGGTGGCAACTTGCAAGGACACCCACTGAGGTACAATTCCTCGAAAGTAAAAGCATATGAATAAGTGATTGGGGCTAGGTTCCCGTTGTAGAATATTTTGATGGTTCACCTATCGAGTTTTGTGAAGGGTTCATCTGCAATACTAATTATATTATTTGAGATGAAAGGAAGCACTTTAAAAATTAAGTAGAAATTATGAACTTATTCGCTAAGTTTTGTATCATGATTTGGAACTGTTTTGATTGTTGGTAGCATATTGAAGGACTCTTTGAAGACTTCCTTGATTAGTAAAACAACACTCTTGAGGATAACCTGTGTGCTAATTAAGTGCAGTTGTTAGTTCTTCTCAAAAGTAGGTCTAGTTGAAGGATTTTGTTTGGTGCACCTTTTAAAGTCAAATAAGTCAGAAACTTGGTAATGTGAATAAACCATAGTACTTTGGCAAGCCTTAGTTTATTGAACAACAATACAATAGTAGATGGGAGAGTTGATGCATTAATTGCAGTGAAGATATCATTTTGGACAGATTGGAGACAGAATTGAAGGTATTTCTTTTCGACTTTGGATTTACATGAGAAATATGATGAGGTGATCCTCACAGGGAGAGTCATTTATAATGGGATATACACAAAATATCTGAATTTAAATTTGAACAGAAGAAGGTCAATGGCAGGCTTGAGTATTACTAAAATACTACTCAAGGAAAGACTTGTATGACTCAATTGAACTTGCAAGAGAACCATGTTCTGAAACCTAATAGTATTAATCTTCTTGAGCCTTATTTTGGTCTAGGTGTTCCATGTACCCTTGTTGGTCAGTGGTGATCAATGTATATGAATTTGAGGTTATGTTTTAGGTAAAAATAGATTCTACATTATACTTTTTTGTTGTAACATTGATGATTTGAGCTACATTACCTTCATGCAGCTTATTTTAAGATTGATGGTTTGATATTTATCTCTAACATTGTCTCTTTCTTGTATCTGATAGGAAATGACGCTGGAATTTGAGAAAGCTAGGCCAAGGAGCTATCTCTTCACATAGATAGTTTCCTAACATTAAATGATAAATAACTAATTTGACAAAACTTTCACTAATAAAGAATTGGCTCATTCAAGTACATGAAACCATGTTGGTGTTTAGCACAAATATCTTCACGAATTTTTATGGTTTGTTTATTGCTTTTGTTTGAAGCATTTTGTTGATTTTTGAAGTTTGTGTGTATTTTGGTTAAATATTGTGTTAATTCCTTTGAATGATTCTAGTTCTCATTCAATGCTTGATTTAACCCTTTGTTGTAGCTTGAATCAAGGTTGGTTTTAGGATTTGAGAAAAGATTTTTTTATTAACTTTTAGTTGCATGAATTAATTGTCTTCAGTTTTTCAATTCTTTTACGCTGACTGTATATTTTCTTTGTAAATACTTATCGTTATTCAAAAAAATAAACGATCTCTACATATCTAAGTGAAGAGAAAAATTCTCTATGCACTAGGTTCCTATGCATTGATCGTAGGATACCTATTGGCGCAAGACCAACATTCATCTAATGCAATAATCAATTGGCATAATTACAATGCATAATTGTATTAGCCTCCATGACCATAATTGGCTAGTGGAGGCCAAGATCGAGCATAATGTATGATTCTATGAGTTTATCATTTTGTCAAGATTCAGGTCCCCACATGTCCGTTGGACCATTAAGGGACGAGATAACAAGTGGAGTCCCCACTTGCCCTGAATCTAGTCAGTGTAGTTGTGTTTCACTGACACCTTCCTGTTGTAAATTGTGAGTCTACATGTTCTGTTGTTGATGATGTGATTCATGTTATTTGACTAATGTTGTTGTTCTTTTATTTTGACAATATTCTATAAATCAGTGAAAGATTTTCCAGTTTTTACAATTTTTTATAATGAAGTTAAATATTTGCCAAGTTTTTACAACATTATATAATAAAATGAAAGATTCACCAAGATTTTACAACATTATATAATAAAATGAAAGATTCGCTAAAATTTTACAACATTATATAATAAAATGAAAGATTCGCTAAATTTTGTATATATACATATTATATTATTAATAAAATCGCCTTCAAAGTTTCCTATATATCGGAGAGATTCGACCAATTTTTATACATATAAATATAGGGGGGGTTCTTAAAATCATCCCTGCTATTGGGTTAATAGGATTTCTAGGTACTAGAGGGGAAATGCTAACTAGTGACTCACTACATAGTTGCAGGAAGCTCGCGCAGACTCAGTTAGTTTAGGGTCCAAAATACGTTCCCCACACAACACCAAGAAGGTATCCCTTCATTGCTTAGAGGTCCCTCAAGTGTCACATTACTCCCCATACTATACCAATGTATGCATATAAATACCACCAAAACCTATTTATTCAACCAGGAGGTTACATCCTTCACTAGTCTCTTAGCCAGATCCCCTCTCTACATTGGTTTGGCACTCAATACCAGCAATCAACCTCATGCATAATTGGTCAGTTTGGGGTCTACAATACCTCCCCCACACAACACCATGCATGTTTTATTCCAATGTGTACATAGAAATACCACCCAAGCCCCATGATTCCATAGAGAGGTTGTGCAACCTCTATTGGGTCTCAATCCACTCTATTATCAAAAATTTATTCACTTCTTAGGGATTACAAAAAATAAGGTAGGACAAATAGTCATATTAGGTTTACCTCCAAAACTACAAATGCCTTGTGCAAACTCATCTAGCTTGGGGTAAACATTACTTACCCAAACCACACCAACAAGGTACCCCTTTACCTCTAGATAGTCCCTTGGGCATCACCTTCCTCTAGATGTTATACCAGTGTGTGCATAGAAATATCACCTAAACCTCGAGTCATCTACCTACAAGATTTTTTTTTCCCAATCCTTACAAATCTTGGTTTCACACAACCAATGACTTTAGGGAATCACTTGATCACTTCCCAATAGATCACTATGTCATATATGATTCATAGGAAACCACATTCAATCTAACTCAAGATCAAGGAATGGGGATTCTCAGGAATGCAACTAATAATTTGTGACACTTCACTACTTTACTAGTCTGACTCATACCACTTATGGGAATGAAATATGTCACACAAGTCTTCAACACAATTCAAGGTGCTTAAGTTGAAGCTAACTGTTGGTAATTAGTTACCACTCTGTTTCCTAGATACCTGGAGGAACACATAGCAATTATGGTCTCTAGTTTCCTCTCCAACTTACATTCATGACCATCAACGAGACCCTAGATTCCCTTTTCACTCTGTAGGTTTGTATTCCTCTCAAGAACAAATCGACTATTTCTCCTCGGATTAGAATGGATAGATTGGTTGATGAATAGATAACAATGAATTTCCCTCAAGATAGGGAGATATAGGTACACCCATGAAGGTTCAAATTATTTTCCCACATAATTGATTATTTGATTGACATAAATGCTAACATTCTACCACGTCATCCCCCAATTGATGAGAAATTTAAGGATGGATTCAATTCGACTATTTTCTTACCTAATAAGAAAATCCCATCCAAGGTATGTAAGGATACTTACCCTCATGAAATGGAATTACTATGTCACAAGGAAACTCAATCCTACGCCTTCTTTTCCCTAAGACAATAATTGTCTCAACTACCTTCCTCTTGTAAGCATTAAATGATTGGGGTGCATGAGTCAAACTGGAAATTGATGGCTCCTTAGTCCTCTTTTGGACACTTGGATCTCATCTATTGGATTCATGGATTCAATATATCCCTCCCTAACTTTAGGATAATCACACCCCTTTATCTTGTTTCCTTTCATAGTTAGTTGTGGATTTATTGCGCCGAGAGGCGCTTTATACAACTCGAATGGGTAGGTGAGATGTGTCCCGTCTGTAACGCTCACGTGGCACATGTCGGCTCAATAAAAATAATAATAATAAAAAGTAAAAAAAAACTTATAACATGTTGGCTTATAATTAAAAAAATAAAAAATAAAAAATATTATACTCATAAATATACAACCATATTAGGGCAATGCTCACAATTTTACAAACTGAGTAGTAAAATTCAATTGACTTTAGTAAAAGGAAATTATAAAACCAAGAACATATAAAATTTAATAAAAAGTAGTAGGGAAAAAACAAACTTCAATAATAGATTTATTATTGGTTGGCCAAGGCTAAGATCATCTCTCGTGCTCACTTTGGCAAAATACAACTAGCAAGAAACCATGGGACACTTAAACCATGTGCTTTAAACCACTTACATCCCTGCTCATTCCCAAGTGAAGGTTAACCCTAACATGTAAATGTTCATTTTTAGTTATAAAGAAAAATAAGTCATTTCTCAAAAACATTTGGATAAATGTTTAAAATATTCATTTGATGGTAAAATGATTTTCAATTCCAATTTATTGTCGAAATCTAAGTTTTAAAATTTTATATGGATTAGTTTACTCATTAACTACTCTTGACATTCATTATTAGTTTTAAAGAGATACAAGTAAAGCAATTTTTGGAAAACTATTTGATTAAATAATTATTAATTTTACTTACCTCATTCTTCTACTCATATTTACCCTATTTTGAAATTACTTAAGCAAGTTACCATTTCCCTCCCAAGTAGGAATACTTATTAGACATTTTTGTAAATTAAAAAGAGTTGGCATCTCAAAAGAACTTGATCCCTCTCGGCGCTTGGTAGAGCCATAGTTAAAATGGATCTATACTGGTATATTATTATCATGCGCATGTACATCACATTTATAATACTATTGCGTTTGGCGGGCACATGGTTCTCTAACCACATTACTTAATATACACATATATTTCAGGATGTCCATGGTAGTGCATTTTCCTTGAGATCAACACCATGTTCCATCGATTACATTCTTTATATTACATCATTTACATATTTTATGTCAAAGGTAAAAAATAGGGACATTATAGTACCCTCCCCCTTGAAACAAAGTGTCCTATGTTCTCTTCAAAATTGATTCACAGTAAACCACATTCATGTTGACGTATCAATATCAAGGAAGAGGGATTCTCAGGCACACAATTGAGAATTTATGACACTTCAACACTCTGCTAGTCAAACTCATACCACTTATAGGTATAGACTCTATCACATTGGTCTTCAACACAATACAGTGTGCTTATGCTCAAGCTAACAGTCGGTAATTTGATACCACTCTACTACCTAGATCCACAGATGAACACATAGTAGTTGTATTCTCTAGTTTCCTCTTCAACTCACAGTCACAACCACGAACCAAAGCCTAGATCAACTCTTCACTCTGTCATTATTCAAGTTTGGCTTCCTCTCAACCAAGGATTGACTCTTTCTCAAATAAAATTGGATATATTGGTCTTCGAATGCATAATAACTGCTATCCCTCAATATAGGGAGAGATAGATACACCCATGAAGGACCAAGTTTCTTTTCCATGTAACTGATTAATTGACTAACATACTTATTGAAAAGCTACTACGCCATCCCCCAACTGATAGAAAATTTAAGGACAACTCCAATTTGATTGCTTTCTCACTCAATAAGAAAATCCCATCCTATTTCTGTAGGGATATTGATGTAAGGAACTAACACTACTCTGTCACTAGTAAACTTAAACCCACGACTTGTTTTCCCCAAGACAAGAATTGTCTCAACTATTTTCCTCTTGCAATATTAAAAGATTTGGGCACATGAGTCAAAATGACAATTAACAATTCGTTAATCCTCTCTAGGATACTTGGATCTCATCTATTGGCTTCGTAGATTCAATACATCCCTCCCTAACCTTAGGAAAATCATGTCTCTTGCTCTTGTTTCCTTGCAGAACTAGATGTGCATTTATTTATTATATCATGCACATGTACATGCCACATTTACAATACTACTGTGATTCACCAGTGCATGGTTCATCAAACACATTACTTGTTGATATACACATATATTTCAAGATGTCCATGGTAGGTCCTTTTCCTTGATCTCATCACCATGTTCCATCGATTACATTATCGATGTTACATCATCTACATAGATTATGTCAAGGGTCAAAACTAGGGACATTATAGTTTCTAATGAAATTTCACAAATTTATAGACTTATGTGTAGATTCCATATATATATATATATGAGAAATACAATAGTGTTTTATAATTTATATTCATTTTTATTTGGTCATATGTCAAATTTCTAAAAAAAACATAGGTTTCTTATTTTCTTTGTAACTTTCGATTGGTTAACTTATTTTGAAAACTATGCACAAGTACAAACTAAGACTTACACGCTTTAAAAAAAGTTCATTCGTTGTATTTAGAACCTCATAACAGGGCCTAACAGGCAACCTTGTCATTTAGAGGCCTAACATTTAAAATTATGGAAAAATAGTTTTACACAAGAACCGCATGTTTAACTTCAAAAAAAATTTCCAAAATAATTGTGTTGCAAATGCGTTATTTTTTAGAGACAACATACAAGTGAGTGCAAGGTAATGAGTGTTACTTTTGGCACGTTAGATGCAATAGAAAACTGAAAAACTAGGCATCCCTCAACTTAATATTATTTTTTGAGATACTTACACAAAATATATTGCTTTGAGTAAAAAAGATGAAATGTCGGAAATTGAATCACGTTTCAGAATGAATAAGTTTTATGTATTGAAATTTTTTCTAACAGGGACTTTTTATTTTTTAGGTAAATGATAATGTATATGTTTTGGTGGGTGCAACCTTTGAGGGTGTAAATGATGGTTTCGAGCCACACAAATTTGCAGCCAAGTAGAGAAATATATCACTAATGTAGCACTATTTTTTGAAAATAAAATTAGTAATTTTTTATTTTATTTATAGTTATATAAGTGATCATTCCTCGAAAATGGTATGTCTTTTTTAGGTGCAGCCTTTGAAGATCTTAATGAAACAATCATGAAATGGTTTTTTTATAGAACGTAGAGATCAGTGTCTTCTAGTGCACCATAGAATTTTGTTTTTAAAATGACTAAGAACTGAAAAGGTTATGGAAAAGAACACTAAGAACATGTTTTTTGAGTTAAGGAGTTAGGACACAATAGAAATTAAAAAAAGGAAAATATAATATTTTTAAATAAAAATTACATATTTAGAATCTGCAGAAAAAATGCTATTTATGTTTAATATTTTGTCAAAAATGATTGTGTAGCATACTATAATGAGTGCTTAAACAACAACTTCTTCAAAAACTAGAAGAAATTCCCAATTAGCTATGGTTTATCATATACCATAGCACAAGTTTGGTATTGTCGAAGCATGCTCCAAACCATACACATAGGACTATTGGTGACATGCAAGCAAGTGAATTGGCATTGTTTAGGTGCTACAAAACAAGAGCATATTCAAATTACATTTCCGCCCTTGTAGAATTGGAAAACACGTGTGCATTATAGAACTACAAAACACATGCACATTATAGAACTACAAAACGTGCGCGTGTTATAGAACTACAAAATGTGTGCACCTTATGTAGTTCTATAACACGTGTTCCTTATGTAGAGAAAAAAATCTCACACTATATCCAAGACAACAAATGTATGGTTAATTGTTGAGAGGGGGTGTGGAAGGGTCAAGGACTTGGGAGGATGTTGAAATTTCAGGTGAGGATGGTTAATAGTTGAGAGGGAGTGGGGAAGGTTCAATGCCCTAGAATGATGTTTGAAGTTCAAGTGGGGATGGTTAATATATGAGAGGGGGTGGAGAAAGGTCAAGGGCCTAGGAGGATGTTGTAAGTTCGAGTGAGTATGGTTAATAGTTGAGAGTGGGTGGGGAAGGGTCAAGGTCCTAGGAGGATGTTGTAAATTCAAGTCGAGAAAGATAAATGGAATGGGAACATGATGGGTTAAAAGGGTTAAGGAGAGTGGGGATTGAGAGCATTGTTAGGAGGAGAAGAGGTGTTGAAGACGTATAGGATTAAAAGAAGTACACGAGACTTGAGTGACAAAGGAGGATAAGGTGGAGGGGAGGAAGTGGGTGATGGTTTGATGAGAGAGAGGATTGGTGAATGGAAAGGAGGATATGGAGTATTAGAGGAGGAATAGGGTGTGTTGGAGGAGAGAGGCGAAATGATGGAAAAATTGAAGAGAGGGGAATGAGATGTGATACAACAGAGAATAGGGGTCATAATGATGTAGGGGATGGAGGAGAAGCGATAAATTGAAAACATAGAGGAAGAGAGAGAGAGAGAGAGAGAGAGAGAGAGAGAGAGAGAATGATGCAGAGAAAGTGTGAGAGAGAATAAGATAGAGAGGGAGCAATAGAAGGTGTGTGTGAGAGAGAGAGGGGAGGATAGACACAAGGAGAGAAAGGGGGGAGGGACACACATGTATATATATATATATATATGTATGTATGTATGTATGTATGTATGTATGTATGTATGTATGT
>LPNX011076063.1:35078-105221 GCA_001517045.1 Pseudotsuga menziesii | reverse complement strand
TGGGGGGTGTTTTTGGTGTTTTTTTTGCAAAAATCATCATTTTTATGGGTAGAGTTCTCGTTCATAGTATATAGTTCTCGTTTCATAGTATAAGTGGTTATGTATGTATGTATGTATATTGAGAGAGAGAGAGAGAGAGAGAGAGAGAAATGGTGTCAAAGATAGAGGGTGGAGGGTTGAGCGATGGAGAGAGAGGGAGGTTGTGTGAGAGAGAGAGAAGCATGGAGTGGGAGGGTGAAAAGAGATAGGGAGGGAGTGTGTGAGAGGTGGGGGATAGACAAAATGAGATAAAGTGGGGAGGGACACATGTGTATATATATATAGAGAGAGAGAGAGAAAGAGAGAGATATGATGTCAAAGATAGAAGGTGGAGGGTTGAGCGATCGAGAGAGAGGGAGGTTGTGTGAGAGAGAAGCATGGAGAGGGAGGGTGAAAAGAGATAGGGATGGAGGGATACAAGTTGAGAGGGAGAAAGAGAGGATAGGGGAGAGGGATAAAGGCACAGAGGGATAGTAATTAAGGGAGAAGGGAGGGAGAGATTAATAGAGGGAGGAATAGTGAGGGAGGTAAATAAAAGGTGAAGAGAGAGGGAGAGACACATGTGTGGTGCTTCAAGGAATTGTTCATTAACATGGGTGCCTCAAATATTCCTTATGGCCTAAGGCATGAGTATATTCCCTCAATCATGTCTCGAAGGTCCCATACCTGCTACTCAAAACCACCTATATCCACTATCATCCATATTCATAGTCCAACTATACCTATGAGATGCCATGAGTGATTTTTTAAGGAATCCTTCTTATCCCTGGATGCATAGAAACTTTAATTAGGGTCTAATGCCATAGTTTCCTCCCCTGAACATGTCCATGGCCTTGAGATGCATGCATATCCCCATTAATATTAAAAGGAATCACTTTCAACATCATGTGTGGTGGTTGGAGGCATCACTTTTGTCCCTAAATGGTTAACAACTTCCTTTAAGGCCTAAGGACCAAGTGTTTCCCCTCATCCATGTCAAGGGGCCTAATATTTGTACTTAGTGCTAAAACATTTCTAATGGTACTAGTATCCCCATTTCAAGGTAAATCATACCATGAAAGTCTATGTTGAGGTTGTTCAACACATCATTCTTGGCTCTAGGTGCTTAGAAGAATTTTCTAGGGGCTAAGGCCTAGGTCTCCTCTCCTTATTATGTCTAAGGTCCCAAGACACATACATATTACTTAGAAACCCCTGATGGTTCTGATATCCCTATTCAAATCAAAACTATCAACTTGAGAGGTCATCTACGGTGATTCAAGGTGTTGTTCATTGGCCTTGATCCCTAAAAGTTGGTTTACAACCTAAAATCAAAGCTTTCTCTACCAACCATGATTAACACCTTATCCTCCATATCTAATGCTAAAAAAATCCTAATAATGGTCATATCACAACTTAAAGATTAAGGAAACCCTTAAGAAATCATATGTGTTTTTTCAAGGTGTTGTTCTTAGCCCTATATTCCTATACGATTCCTTTATGGCCGAATGACTAGGTTTCCTCCCTCAACCATGTCTACAGATATGTTCCTAGAGCTAAGAGAATTCTAATGCATTGCATATTCTCTCTTAGATGCAAAATATCACATACAAAGGTCCTATGTATAAGTTCAATGACTTGTTCATGGAGCTCAATCCTTAAAAACTACCTTTAGGGAATAAGTCTTGAGTTTCCTCCCCTAAGCATGGTCAAGGGACTATGCCCCATACTTAGTTCTTAAATCCTCCTAATGGTGTCCATTTTACAACACAAAGAAAAATTAGGCTCTTGGGAGGTTAGGCATGGTTGTTTGAGATGTTGTTCTTGATGATGCTAAAATATTACTATAGACCCTAAGTCTTGATGATGCAAACTATTGTTTTTATTCATTTACCTAGTCATGCACCAAAACCATTTTTTGTGATTCTCCATAACGTGTGCGCAATTTTCTTCTCCAAAACATGTGTGTGTTTTTCTTCTCCATAATGCGTGCATGTTTTGCTTAGCTTGACCTATGTGTCATATGACATGTCAGGATCAAACTTAACCAAACTAAGCATTACATAATGCAAGTACGTTGTATTTTTATGTATTGTGAGCGTGTTTCCTAAAAGTAGGATTACATCTAAAAGGTCCCTCATCTTCTTGCACACACCCATATCAATCTTAGGTTAATTCCATTTTCTTGGAGTTATAGTATTTTTTCATAAATAAAAGATATATATTCTTAGAAGGTAACTCAATTTCCTACATTTCATCTTTGTAGATCAAGTTCTAAAAAGTTGTGCAAAATCCTATGATATTTATTTTTAGTGATCAGACATTTGTTTTTCAGATTGACATTGCAACTAACGTGTCATAATTGGGTTGGGTTGCATTTTTTTTGTAAATATGTAGTAGATCTATATTATATGTAAAAACAAAAAAGTACAAAATTACAATCCTTCTTTCACCATGCCTTAAGGTGGCTGGAGATGGTGAAATCACCATCCCAGGCACTCAAAAATACTATCATGACTATCGAGTTCAAAAAATAAGGGCCTCCCGATAGAGGGAAAACAATCCAAATAACAGTAAGAGACCATCAAGTTTTGACTAACTACCAACGTTCTATAAGGGATACTACGCAACAAACTATCTAAAACATAAAACCAAAAATACTAAAAAACACAAGGATTATTCAAAGCACCAGAGCACCGTCTAGTTAGGATGTGCACCATGAGAAGATTCTTCCATTCCTCAATAATTGGGAAGCCCTCTATTTCAATGTCTGAGGATCCTTCCTCAAGAAACTTGACCAGGAGAGGTGCCCACTTCTGAGGCAAGACCAAATTGTCTGAATCCAAGCATTGAATCCTCTTAACATTAGAGAGAGTGGGTTAAGAGGGAGCCTGGTTTTCCAATTGGTCCCCGGAAGTAAAATCTAAATGCTTGCTTCCTTTCCTAGCTTGGACGTGGGCCCCCATAGACGCACTTTGATAGTAACCCCCAAATAAGTTTTCCTTAGAAAACCCCTACTTTGACACTCCAACAACCTCAATATGCTTGTCAAATAAAGAATTCCCCCATTCAAAACTATCATCAAGGAAGTCAAGACCATCCATTGTCTGCTCCATGCTCACCCTCATCTCTAAAATTGTTGCCTTGGAATTTCTCCATTTAGCCTAGATATCTTCCATTAACACACGCATCATATTTTTTACCACCCAATACTTATCTTCCTAGTTGAGCGAGTTGAGGCCAATTGTTGAGCCACAATGCTAGCATCCCAATCATCCTAAAGCACTC
Source organism: Pseudotsuga menziesii (assembly GCA_001517045.1). Lineage (NCBI taxonomy): Eukaryota > Viridiplantae > Streptophyta > Pinopsida > Pinales > Pinaceae > Pseudotsuga > Pseudotsuga menziesii. The sequence continues at coordinate 101,915 of LPNX011076063.1, read as the reverse complement.
TTCCCATTGCTCCCCATCCTGGGCTTACAATGTTGATGCATAGACATGATTTTTGTTGCACCCTTCTCCTCCTGACTACACACAATCAACGCTTGGGGATGAAACTAAAAGACCAAGAACCAAAGCTTCAAATCCATTTGAGCCCCTCTCTATTCATAAGACCTAAAATATACACGCAAGAGTTGTCTCAAAATCCCATAGGAATGAATTAACCCTATACTAATCGCCAACGCATATCCCCCCTCAAAAGGCCAAAGAATTATTGGTCATTAACATGTGAATTAAGTACCGAGTCTCCTTCATGAGCTGAATCATCATCTCACTTGCCCATGTGTCTAGACACCGCCCAACCACTTGCATGCTCATCATGTGTCGGCTCATATTTTCCACCCACCTCTGAGAATAATTGAGTTACATTACTTTACATTGTAACTATTCATGATCATGAATAATTGAGTTGCATTACTATACATTGTAACTATTCATGATCATAAATAATTGAGTTACATTACTTTACAGTGTAACCATTCATGAATTACATTAATTGCTAATTAATACCTTTAATGTGTTTTAGAGTATAAAAATTTTCCTCTTTAAATATTTCCATAAAAATTATTATCTATATTTTATATTATTTATTAATACAATTTTGTTTATCTAAATTTGTGTATATTTCTATGTTCTTTTCAATCCTTTTTAAAATGTATACTATCTTTTAATTTTTATTTTTATTTTTATTTTTTTCACTTCTTGAAAGTCACGCATACAAGTACTTTTTTTAACTTCTTTTTCAATCCTTTTTAAAATGTATACTATCTTTAATTTTTTTTTAATTTCTCGAAAGTCACTCATGCAAGTACTTTTTTAACTTCTCGAAAGTCACTCGTGAAGTATTTTCGTTTTTCACATCCTTCTTTGGACTCTTGTTTTCATATTTGTTTTTAAAAGTTCTTGATGCAATTCCTACTTTGGACTCTTCTGACTTCATCATATCTGTTTTTAAAGCCTTTGGTTCATTGGACTCTTATTAAGTGACTTGGATATTTATTTTTAAATTTCTTTATACACTTTCATATTTGTTTTTAAAGCCTTTGGTCCAAAATTAAAGCCTTTGGTGATTTCGAAGTTTGAGTTCTTTGCTCATCCATGGTCCCTTTTATATTTTGCGTTTTACTGTAGGAATTATGAGATTTTCCTCAGTCTTGGTGATCCACGTGGAAAGTCACGTGGACCTTAGTGATCCACTATGGTGAGAAAACTATGGTGAGAAAACGATAGAGCAAATATAACGAGAACTCCTTTAAGGTGCGAGAGTATCTTTTAACCAAAGCAAATTTTTGAAAGTTTATTCCATAGAGGTGGGTAACCATTTAGTATGACCCTTACCGCAATTAAAGGAAGAATATAAAATAACATACTAAAAAATTGTGTTTATCAAGATTATCACGAAGTGTTCTGAAACACACCATAAAACTATAGAGGAATGCAAAGTACATAGACACTGTGATGCGAAATACATAGATTATTCCAAATAAATATATGGGAAATTTTATTGATTGAAGGGAATAAGGGCATAATAGTGTCCTGCAACAAGAATCGAGATAACTCGTGCACAACCAATCTATCTGATTGTACAATTTATTAACCACTAGTGCGCGGTACAAAAATTACTTGTGTGCACGCAATCCGGTTCATAATTTTAAAGAATACGCTCACTTATAACACCTCTTATCCCAAAAGTAAGGAGCCTAATAATTTTAAACAGACTTCTCGTCTTAGAAACTAAAGCATCAAGGCCTAATATTTATCTACATTTTATATTTCTGCTTCCTGAAATGGCGCCCAATGGAAGATTATTCTTCATAGTAGTGAACCTCGTATGGCAGTTGTGTATAAAGATTTAACTATGCAGAAAGAGGAGATGGAGCCGAAGTGGGAGAAAGTGTTATGCCTCCAAAACCAATCGTTGCAGGAGCAACAGCAGATAACATAACCACCTCGCTTATCATCCGCCGGTTTCCGCTTCTGTGAGACTCGCATACACGGGGCAAGTAAACACCTGCACATATTATATCTAAATAAATCAATCATGGGCTAATTTAAACTATACTACCCATACATATACATATTCATAGCTAGCAGCTCCAGGTATTTCTCATGCAATATATCCAGTACTGACTATACTATTTTACATCTGCTACAACATAGCGGGTATGAATTTAAATATAAAATAGTGGTTATGATGATGAGTAACAAGTACCTTCTCCTGCAGCAAGATTGAAGTAGAGGTCGATGATGTTGGGGCAGTTGTTGTAGCAACGGGGAGAGCATAACTTCTTTGTGAATCCACGTTCTGCTAGAGAGTCGGTAGACATCCCCACTGTCATCCTCTCCACCCCACACGCGTTGATGCATTCGTCCGTTTCTATTAGTTCATTCATATTCTCCGTTACAACTTCCGATGTCTGCAGATCATCAATTATCCGATCACTTTAGATGAACAGAGTACAAAATAGGAAAGTTGGGCAAAGGTAGTACAACAAACAATTAATGGAAAATGATATAAAGAAACCGACCTGGCATTCATACTGCACGTTGCAATCAGCCATGATGGACTTCTCAAGCACACAACGTGTTCCAGAAGACGACACAGAAAACGCGCAGACCTCCACGGGCAGCTTCTCACATACTATTCCACCTGATATTCATCAATCAATCCAACGGTAAGTATAAGTTTATAAATTAAAAGATTGTTAATTCCATTACCTGGAGTTACTATGATCTGATGATCAGAAAAGCATAAACACATGCCCAAAATAAAACAAAGTGAAATGAATGGTACATACCGTAAACAACCTGCAGACTTAAAAGTGAAAAAAGGGCTGAGATTGTCAAAAGAAGCATCGCATGAATCGCCATTTCTGTATTGTTCTGAATCTCTGTTACCGCTCTGTTTTCTGTACGTATATATGTACAATGAGTACCAACTATCGAATTTGCAGAAGCAATAGCAGAAAATGGGTCGAATGGTATGGGGATATGCGTGATCGATGCCTCTGCACTTCTTCTATGATCAGTTGTATATATATAGGGGGGAAAGAGTTTAGAGCAAACAGCCAACCCCGCATGGAGACTTTTCAACGCGGAAGCCGCCTTGCCCCTTGACGAATTGGGCAATGCCGGGTGGAATTGGCACTTATTTTTCATGCAAACATAATTTTAATTTTAATCAAATATGCGTGTATATTGCTTAAACGAAGGTATATAGAAACACCGCCTTTCAATCATGTGTAGACGTGTTGGGCCGTATTGAGTGGCTTGGTGTGGGGGTCGTGGTTTCGCGTCGGGGCGAATGTCCTCCCATTAGAATTAAAGGTCAATAGTCATGCTAATACGGACCGGGCACGACTCTTAGTTTTGAAGGTCAAATGGTCATTTGTTATGATTCACCATTTTTCTAATGACTTGATTAGGTGGGCCTATTTTTAAGCCAAATCTTCAAAGCAAAAGAAACTTTAGACATATTCTAGATATCCACGTCGTCGACGATTTGCATTTTTGTGTGTGTTTTAATGTAAATGTGGCGTCTCGACGATTCAATATCGACATCAAAAGAGACCGTGTAAAATGTGGACCAGAATTTGATCGTTTTTGGTTGATTTGAAATTATATTATATTATAATTCGTTTGTTCTGCAATGTGCTTTGCTATGCTTGATTTGACTTGACTTGTTAATTTGTAGGGGTTTTATATTTGGGTAAGCAATATTTAGCATGTTGCAAAGCGTTTAATGCGGTTGCGCAGCAAGCTTGATGATCGCAGAGATCCAACAATCATCAAGCCTGTTGCAGCAGCATTAAATGCCCTCAACATGCTAAATATTGTTTGATGCATATTTATATATTACAGTATGCAAAATATATAAATATTAAAACAATAAATCAATAAATCAATAAAAATAATATTTAATTTTTTAAAATAAAATAACATATATACAACACCAAGGCAAAAAAAACAAAAAATATCCATTGATTAATTCATTTCCAACCATTTTAAATCAGGTAAAAACATTTAATTATAAGTGTTAATTTCATCCCTATATCCAACACCATGGTACAAAATTATTTTATCCATTCATTAATTTCATTTCCAACCATTTTAACCACTTAAAAACATTTAATTATAACTGCTAACTTATCCATATGAGCATAATTAATTTGCAATTATAGTAAAAATGAAAATAATATTTTAAGAAAGGCATTACTATAACGAATTTCATACAACTTTTCAAATTTTTAGTGAAAAAGAAATATATTAAAAAAGTTTTAATGTGTTTTTTATTTGGTTAATGTTCAAATATTTTTTCGATCAGAAATATTCAAAACAAATTTGTATTTTGAATCATAACCATGTTGAATAATATATGTTTTTACACGTGTAAGGAACCCACCTTCCAATTGCAAAGTGACATTACTAAAAGGTAATCACGATGGTGGGAATCGAGGGGTAGTGCTCCTCCACTATCTCACATCAATCATCCATTATCACAGGAGACGAGGCATTTTAAGAAGGTTTAAATATATAGATTATTCTTGTTCACTTATTGATGTTTTTTATTTTGAAAGTTTCAATTCACAAACCACATATATTTACGTTGTAAGGCGTTTTTCTCTATGAAGTTTGGTTTTAGAACAATGTTCATGTTCTCGTTGTTGTAGCTAATAAGAATTCACCACGTATCTAATAAGAATTCACCACGTATCTTCTTTATCTTCTTTTTTGCTGCGGTTGCGTGTTTTTGTGTCCTCCTGCATTGCTTCTCAACGCTGACTAGGGTTTTAAGCTCGTAGGGTTTTTTTGAGCAGCAGAAAATGTGGAACCCATGGGGAGTGGGGAGCTCTCACATGGCTCCCCCGACACAATGCCATCAGTGCAACCGCCAACAGGAATGCAACAGCAACAACATCCTTCTTACGGCCCTCCTCTAAATTATGTCAAGGCCATGATGGAAGAGCCCGCAAATGGATGCAGCTCAATGCTAAAAGATATGGTGATAAGCAGGAATTCGGATTTATCAAGACGCAAAAAGAGGATATGCCACCAGAGCAGGTCAGAAAAATTATCAGGTAAATTTTTTTTTTAGAAATATGAGTTCTTAAAGTTGCAGAATGACTTCAATTTTCAGCAATGGTATTTGATGGTGTAGACATTGTAGGTCATATTTGGATGCTTAGTCTTGTTGTTTTTCTTCTGTTGTTTTTATTTTGCAAGTAGAGGAATTATAATAAGTTCCACGGTAGAAAAATATTTGGATTAAGGGTTTAAGTTTTAGAGAAAGCTTTTTCGATTTAACTGTGTATATGCAAACGTTAATGTGTTTCTTTCTTGCTTCTTACTCTTCTTATTCATAGTGATCTAATTAGAGCACATTTTATGACACACTAAACACATTTTAAGGTCTTATGATATGCATAAAATTCTTTCAATTTGGATGTAAATGCTTAGTTTATCTCTGTCTCTCCCCCCTTTTTGATAATTTTTTTTAGAGTGATAAAATGAGAAGAGTAAATTCCAGCACACGAAAAAATTAGGGGGAGAAATGATTTAGGGTTTGGAGAAGTTTAAATTGAATACTGAATTTCCACGCTTTGTTCTTAGTTTCTTTATTGCTATATATTTAATGGCTTATTTCAGTACAGCCCAAAATACCAAGAGCAAGGTTTTGGGTTTAAGGCTGGTATAGATTATAGAACTGTCATTCCGGAAACAAGGAATCAATCTGTTTATTACAAATAATAAATAACACTTATATTGTTCTACTCTACCTTGCAGTGGGGTTTGCAAAAGTTTAAATTGAATATTGAATTTCCACGCTTTGTTCTTAGTTTCTTTATTGTTATATATTTAATGGCTTATTTCTGTACTCCCAAAAATACGGGGAGCAAGGTTTTGGGTTTAAGGATGGTATAGATTATAGATTGTGCATGGAGGATAATAATTGATGGTATGCAAATATACATAACCAATATGCAAAGGAACATTGTAACCCAAAATAGCAAACTCGCTATATAAAGAAGAGCGGCTTGTAACCCAAATGGAAAGCTTCTAGTATAAAGAAGAGCAGCTTGTAGACTGCTCTATTCTTCAATGAAAACATAAAAGTTCAAGTTCCCAAAGGAACAACTTACTGTAAGGAAGATACAGAAGTCATCGCAGTCACATGGAAACATTCACTAAGAGAAGTTATCTACATTGAACTCAATGTACAAGTAATTTCTCTTGATATAGCTTTCATTTAGTATCTTTGTCAAAGAAAAATTAAGATACAAAATGAAAATGGAAATAAAACACATTGGAAAATAAGAAATTATCAACTAGATGCAAACCATGAAAGCCAAAACTAGCAAATACAAAACATATGAACAATAAGTTCCAATACATATAACTTTGCAAGAAGAGGGTTGGAACCATAGTACCCCATACTTGTATATGAACTGGATTAGAATTTAATACAATTTAATATAGTAAAAATATACAAGAACTTGAATAGGGAAGTCTAGATTTCATAAATGCATTTTATTTCAAATTTTAGAAAAGTTTATGCCCCACGAGAATTCAATACAGTGGAGAAAAGTAATCCATTGTTTCAAAATTTTCCCAAATTTAGTTATAAATGTACTTAATTTTTTTTTTAATATACTTTATTTTTCTATTCATGCTATATCGAAAATGGAATTAGTACTAGTATCAAATTTCTATACGATAATAGTAAACAGGGCCCAATCTTACTACTGCGATTGGAACTAGAACATAATTAAACCTAAGGCTAGAAGACCATAAGGGATATCTTGATTTGATTAGTAAAACAATATAATAAACTAATGATAAGATGATTACAAGTAAAACTAGGTGTCGATTACAAGTAAAACTAGGTGTCCTTTCATTGACAGAGATAGACAAATGATTCCCAAATGAAATTTTGATTTGTTTAATCAAAAAATAGTTTATAGAGATGGAAAGAAACTAGGTGGACTTCCATTAATAGAGATAGACAAATGATTCCCAAATAAAATTTTGATGTCTTTTAATTCATAAAGTACTTTATAGAGATGGAAGAAACTACATTTGGGTTTCTTTGTCTTCCTTTTAATTGCCTCCTCCGTTTGCTCTAGATGCAATTGCCCCATTTGAAGTCATCGATTCCTACCAATTCTTTACCCAATTTCACTGATTTTTTGGATGGGATACATCCCTAATTGCGCAGATAACAAGATATCAGAAGAAGTAGAACACATTGGATGCATAAAAGCTAGATTTATATAAGTACCAATGATGGTTTCTGAGAAGCATTAGAGGAAATTTGGGGTCTAAAATGGGCCTTATAAGAAAATGCGACAACAATAAATTCTGTGAGTTGGAATTCAACAACCAATAGAATTTCAATAAAATGATTCAACCATAATGGTTGAATTGATATATTTGTCATAAAAGAAAACTTATTTTTTTATTCGTATTTTTGACATATCTCCTTGTGTTTTTACTCACATTTCAGGAGGGAGAGCTCATTCGATGCGGAATTTAATTCCACATCCAATGAGTACCCACAATGCATACTTTTGATGGACCCCACTACCCCAAAAATAAGAAATACTTGAAAAACGTGATGATGATGTCATCACATTTTTTAGGCATTTCTTGTTTTTGGGGTAGTGGGGTCCATCAAAAGTATGTAGTGTGGGTACGTGTTGGATGCGGAATTAAATTCCACATCCAACGAGCTCTCCCACTCGGAATTTGAGTAAAAACACTGGGAGATATGTCGAAAATACGAACAAAAAAAGTAGTTTTTTCATTCTTCCTCCAAAATTAATAACTATTATTTTATTATTTTAACTATTATTTTATTATTTTAACTATTATTTTATCATTTTCCTTAGGAGGCCCATTTTAGACCTCAAATTTCCTCTAATGAGGCAGAGCTGAAGAATTTGAACACAAAAAAAAGGGGTGGTCCTTAAGCTCTAGACAAAATATCCTATAAGGATTTTCTTCCTATTGCAAGTTATAGAATATTATTGGTTCTGCCAGGGTTGACACACAGTAAGTCAACAAAGTGCTGCAAATTGTCGTATATGCCATGCCGTGCACAATATGTAAGTCATGCAGCAAACAGATTTTGGTAGAATTTTTTTACAAATGACTATGATGAATTTTGATGAATCATTAAAATTATGAGTTTTGATTACTAAATTCATGAATCAAAGCTCAGAAATCCATCTATAATATCAAAATTTCTAAAATAACATTATGATTTTTCATTCGAAGTTCAATTTGTTGGGAATCTCTCGTATGAAAGCCTTGATAGTTGAAGTTCAACGCTACAATATACTACTGAGCATTATCCGTAGGGAATCAAAATTTTAAATTGTAGATTCAAGTTGAAAAGTCACAAATTTGGACTTGTGGTGAGGGCCTATATTTTAGAATATATTTCATTTTATACCCATATTTGTCTTTAACATTTGTAATTTTTTGGTCCTTATCATACAGGAGATTGAGATCGAGTTGACTATTTCTCCCAGATTTATCTATAATGTGATCATTTTCGGTCCTCATAATTGGCATTATGAGGAGATTGAGATCGATTTGACTGTTTATGGTCCTCAGAGTTGGCATCATTATATCATATATTAGTCCATTTCGAGGAGTTGAATATTATTAATAATAATTTATGTGAGGGGAAGCACATGAGATTACAGTTATGGGGGGATTATGATCTTAAACTAGAAAGGAATTAGGGAGACAATGGTGATCAAGGACAGCCATTAAAGACCCCCACCTACTACATTCAATATCACACTTATCTACAAGTGCTATTTTCTTTCATGGGATGGATGCTTGTGTGTGGTAAAACTTTGAAAAAGCTACAAGATGCCCTAGATTTCTCTCTGTTTTTCCCTATTTGGTATTTGGAGTTTGAGCTCATGATATTCTTGAAAGTTCCTAATTGCAGTACCTGTGTTTTCATTAGAGGTATTAATTTGCAGTGGTCTAGGAACTGAAAAAACAGTCTCACAAAGAATTCAAACAATCAAACATAAAATTGGAAAAATGGTGCTGCAATGAGAGTAGCAACTATGTATAATCAATGAATAATGAATAACAAAATACAATGATCATGCAAGATGCATGAATTCCAAGACAATTCAAATTCCCAAGGAGTTCATTCGAATTGAATGATTGGGTGTAGCTTAACTGACTGTAAGCCACAATAAACACACTAGTTAACCAACTGATCAAGTGCCGATTGACTCAACTGAGTCCTAACTAAAGTCGGAGTGCAATGAATGACTGAGTCTAACTAAAAGTAGCTCAGACACATGTCACTGCATGCCAACCAACAAGTGGTAGAGCACCATTAACTCCAATGAACCCTGATGAGGTTAACTGAAGTCAAACTAGCCATCAGTGGTGGTTGGAGGTGCACCTGTTGACTCCAGTTCATTAAATATTAATAAAATAATCAATATAATGAATGGAGGCGCATTCATCACTCAGCTTAACTAATTGTAACCATCATTTATCAATTAGGTGCATTTATGACACTCATATCACTCCTGGAGTGCTCCAGTTAGCCTCTGCAAATGAAGGAGAAGGCGTAGTTGGCCTCCTTGACTGACGGTAGGCGTGGGTGTGCTCATGTTGATGTCATACAATGCTCCTCTGATGTCAGTTAAGTCAATAAAAATTAGGATAGTGGTTTAACAAGGCCAAATTGACCAAATTAAGTGTGCATGGTGGGTAAATGTCTCCAACACCCCCCCTTAAGCTATACTTAGGAGAAGTAGAAACATAAAGTGCATGGAATTCTAGGGCCCTAGAGACTAAGGCCATACGTCACCTTGTACAATAATGAAACTCAAACAATGCTCAATAATAAATCTAAGTGAGGAAAAGAGGGAAAACCCTGTGCGAACCCCCCCCTCAAGATGAACATTGAAATTAGTATGATCACCCTAATGAACTCACCCCCAATAGTGAATAGAGGTAAGTGAACTTATTTTTTGAAAAGCTCTTGGTGAAGATGTCTACAATCTGCTCATCAGTCGGGCAGTATTGCAAAATGATGGTCCTGTCATGCACTAATTCCCTGATATAATGCATGTGTATCTCTACATGCTTGGTCCTCTGCTTGGTAACTGGATCTGTGGATATCTTAATAGAACTTTGATTGTCACAAAAGAGGATAGTGGACAAAGTACTACCAATATCAAAATCTAAAATAATTCCTTCCAACCAAATAGCTTGGATGCAAGCATTCACCGCTCCTCAGTACTCGGCCTCTGCTGAAGACAATGCTATGGCGTCCTGCTTTTTGCTAGACCATCAAATGGGGCCACCACCAAACATGAAGACATATCCAGAAGTAGACTTCCAATCAATAGAATCACCCGCCCAATCGGAATCTGTGTAACCAACCAGCTCTGGCTCAGAGTTTGCAGCATAGTGAATGCTGTAGGTCCTGGTTCCCTAAATATACTAGAGGATCCTCTTGGCTGCCTTCCAATGAAGATCATGAGGCTGATGCATGTATATTGACACAGCATTCATGGCATGGCAGATATCAGGGTGAGAATGATTCAAGTAGAGCAAGCTACCTATCAGGGGTCGATAAATAGTGCAGTCCATGGGAGGTGTGCTTTTTCCTTCTTCAAGGCTGATCCCTAAAAGGAAAGGGAATGGAGCAGACCTACATTCAGCCATGTTAAAATTGAATAACATGTTTGATATATATTTGGACTGAGTGACCATTATCCCATCATAATTTTGCTCAATTTCGAGCCCTAGAAATTGTTTCAAGAGCCCCAAATCGCTCATTTCAAATGCATTGTGGAGAGTAGTATTGATGACTGAAATAGAAGTAAATGTGCTACCTGTAATCAGTAAGTCATCAACATATAAAACAGTAACAATAAAATTACCATCAGACTTCTGTATATACACATTTGGATCTGATTTACACCTTTTGAAGTTTTGTGAGAGAAGGAAGGCATCCATCTTGGAATACCACTCTCTTGGGGCCTATTTTAACTTGTATAGTGACTTCTTTAGCTTGCAAACCAAACATGGATCAGAAATGTAGCCCTCAGTATGCTTCATGTATATCTCCTCATGAATATATCCATGCAAAAAGGCATAATTAACATCCATATGATGCACTTCCCAGTGCTTAGATGCAGAAATTGCCAAAACTAGGCGGATGGAGTCCATTTTTGCAACCAGTGCAAAAGTCTCATGGTAGTCCACACCTTGGACCTGAGAGAAACATGTTGCTACCATCCTTGCCTTATATTTGTAGGTGCTTCCATCAACAACAACTTTATTCCGAAACACCCACTTGCATTCAACCAATTTCCTCCCGGGAGGAAGAAAAACTAGCTCCCAAGTGGTGTTTTTCAGAAGAGAATTCATCTCTTTATCCATGGCAACTTGCCATCTCAGATATTTTTGAGTATGGTAGTAATACCTAGGGTCTGAACTTATCATCAAATAACAAGATTCAGACAACAAATAATCAATACAATAGAGCGTAATACCTGCTCTTTGGAAATCGTACCAGGTTCTCCTTGGATCATCCGGATTTCCAATGTTATCTCCTGCGGAGGAGAGTATCTGTCGGGCCCAAGTTGGGAGATGATTTTGTACTTCAGATTCTAATTCATAATATGATGTTTTCTATTCACTGATATCAGAAATCATAGGATCCAAATCAGGGTCATCACACCCAATTACATCATCCAAATATTCAGTATAATAGGAAGGAAATTCAGTAGTTTTCTCCTTCACTAGTTCTACCTCCTGAAGAGGCTCATCGAACTTGACACTCCTTTCAATGATGATTTGTTTTGTTTTGATATCTAGCAGCTTGAAACCTTTTGAGTCATCAGTATATCCAATAAAAATACATTCTATGCTTTGCAGTTGCAAATCCCTCCTTTTATCAAGTGGAATTTGGGCCCATGCAGTGGACCCAAACACCCGCAGATTCGACACATCCGGCTTGTGTCCGAAGTATGGTTCAAAATGGGTCTTCCCTTTCATGGATGAGTGTGGAACTTTGTTCTGAATATATTCTACATCATGCATGGCTTTAGCCCACAAATTTGCAGCCAACTTCTTTGATTCCAACATACAAGTGGTCATCTCCTTGAGAGACCGATTCTTCCTCTTCGCCACACCGTTCCGGTGGGGAGTGTATGGGACTGAATGCTGGATATGAATACCAATTTGGGAACATATATGTAGTAACTCATTACTAACATACTCCCCACCATTATCAGATATCAATATCTTTATCTTTTGTCCAGATGCATTCTCAATCAAGGCCTTCAATTCAATGAATTTTTCCAAGACTTACGACTTCTTTTTGATAAAAAAGACCCATGTGTATCTGGAAAAGTCATCAATGAAAGTTAGAACGTACCTTGATCCATTCATGGATGTGATAGATGTGATAGGCATGAGACCGCTAATGTCAGAATGTATCAGTCCCAAGATGCATGATTCTCGGCTTTCCTTCCCCCGATTGAACTTATGCTCAGGGTGCTTTCCAACAACATAGCCCTTGAAAATTCCAGTGGTAGCTTTGATGACCGGGAGGCCTTCAACCATAGAATTCTTCTATAATTGCTGCAAGTATTTGAAGTTCAAATGGCTGAACCTCTCATGTCATATTCTACTAACTTCATTTCCATGGGTCGGCAATGCGGTGGGCTTTGCATCTGCCACAAAATGGGAGAACTCATAGGCTTTTTCATGATGGTTTGCGAGGCCTTTTGCTACCAGTTTTCCGGACACAAGTTCTGTGATCTCTACATCGTCCGAGCAAAAGGAGACTATCTTGGGCACTCCCTTATGTGTCATTTGATAAACACTTAGGAGGTTTTATGCAAGAGATGGTACATACAGAACATTGGAAAAATAGCCATGCTCAAGATCTACAGTACCTTGTCCTTCGGATATCATTGTGGAGTCATCTCCAATGTGGATGGGAATGTATTTTCTGGTTTCCAAAGATGAGAAGGAGTCTCTTTCAGCCATCATGTGGTTCAAAGCTCCAGAATCTATCAAGATTGCTTTGGACTTCAAAGTGCTTGCCATGAGGGCATGGCCTCTTTCATGTTGTGGTTCCCGATCTTGCTGATCTTTGCTCCGAAATATTTTCGGAAGATTGATGTGATTTTTCTCAAGAAGAGAAGTATCTTCTTCAAGTTTCTTTTTCATGCAGACATGTTCAGGGTGGAAGCCCTTCCCGCAGTATGAACACTTTATTTTTCCTTTCCATGATTCCCTTTTCCTTTGTTCTTCTTTGAGCTGGAAGGCTCTTCATGCTGCTGGTTTTCAACTTTAGGCTTAGGAGCTTCGAATTTGGTTTTTGGATTCTTCTATTGCTTTCCTTTACCCTTCAGATATTTGGGCCTCGAGACATAGAGGGCTTGATCACTGGAGAATATGATGATCCCCATCTGGACAAGCTTATCATGTTCACTTGTTAGGGACTCAATGAAGGCATATTCCATCCAGGGGTTGTAAGCTTCCCTGCACGGAATGTAGAGACAAACACCGAATAATCAGCTCCAAGTTTGGAGAGTATGGCGAGGATGAGCTGATCATCCTCCTTCTCCACCTTACATTGCTTCAACAGTAAGACAATGTGCTTGAACTTTGTGAAAAAATCATTTAAGGTCTCAAAATTGGAAGGCTGGAGAGACATCAACTCATTTTCAAGCTGGTATACTCTCAAATCATCCTGTTTTCCATATAGGGTTTCCAATTTGTCCCAAATTTCCTTTGGAGTTTTCAATCCTGAGAAATGGAAAAGAAGATGCCAGGAAACAGAAAGGCACAAGAATCCAAATGCTTCGTATTTCTTGTTCAAGAATCTAGCTTTTTCTATCATAGAAGCAAGCTCTTCTTCAGTGTCCATAGTGACCCTATAGAGTCCTCTGGCATGTACCTGGATCTCCATGTCTCCTTTCCATGAATGGAAATTGAACAGAGTCAAGAGTTCTACTGAAGAAGCCATTTCAAACTGATGGAGCGAATGCTTTCACCTGTTAAAACCCTACAAATCACAACAAAAGGGCCACCGTAAGGTCGGACAGCCTACACATTTTAGGCTTTCATCTCACCCAACATAATTGATCAAGCAAGCTTGATCAACAATTCGTTTACTTGGGGTATTAAGTGGTAAGCCTTGGCTTCTGGTGTAGTGCTGAAATTTTGAGATTTTGCTCAATTTTTCATGCAAGATCTGTCAAAATCCATGTTTTTGAGAGATCTGAGCTTCGTCCCGCCGTGAGCTCTGATACCATATTAATTTTTCATAGTGGTCTAGGAATTAAAAACACAGTCTCACAAAGAATTCAGATAATCAAGCATAAAATTGAAAAAATGGTGTTGCAATGACAGTAGCAGTTGTGTATAATCAATGATTAATGAATAATACAATACAATGATAATGCAATATGCATGAATGCCAAGACATTTCGAATTCCCAAGGAGTTCATTCGAATTGAATGAGTGGGTGTATCTTAACTGACCGTAAGCCACAGGAAACACACTAGTTAACCAACTGATCAAGTGTCGATTGACTCAACTGAGTCCTAACTGAAGTTGGAGTGCAATGAATGACTGAGTCTAACTAAAAGTAGCTCAAACACATGTCACTGCATGCCAACCAACAAGTGGTAGTGCATCATTAACTCCAATGAACCCCGATGAGGTTAACTGAAGTCAAACTAGCCATCGGTGGTGGTTGGAGGTGCCCCTATTGACTCCAGTTCATTAAATATTAATAAAATAATCAATATAATGAATGGAGGTGCCTTCACCACTCAACTTAGCTGATTGTAACCATCAGTTAGCAATTAGGTGCATTTATGACACTAAGATCACTCCCGGAGTGCTCTAATTAGCCTCCCCAAATGAAGGAGAAGGCTTAGTTGGCCTCCTTGACTAAAGGTAGGCATGGGTGTGCTCATGATGATGTCATGCAGTGCTCCTTTGATGCCAATTAAGTCAATAAAACTTAGGATAGTTGTTTAATAAGGCCAAATTGACCAAATTAAGTGTGCATGGTGGGTACATGTTTCCAACAAGAGGTCCCTAGTAGCTTGAATGAGAATTTTGTGTGATGGATAGATTGTGGTTTTTATTTTTTGAACAGAACCTCTTTGTGGTGAAGCACTAGAAGTAATAGTGAAAAAGGGGCCAAAATGACATTGCATTAAGGAAGTCAAGAGCGTTGTGCCATCTACGAAAATTAGGATTTACGTAGGGGAATATGAGCTATGTGCCAAAAGTGAAGTTATGTGTAGAGGATGCAATGTTGGAGTGCACAATGCCACAATGCAGAAAGAAGGAGCATTAGGAGTGGTTGATAGGTGTGATTTATGGGTTTCAAATATTTTTCCTTCATCTCAATCCCAATCATAAAATCATTTCAATGCTTTCCTAACTATTGGTTTGCTACTCTTGTTTATTCATGGGATAGATTGGAAGATTCATTGAACGTTTAGATGAGGAGAAGCTCTCCATTTACTGTTTTCAGATAATTTTGTGTAGTATTAGTGCCATGTCTGGTTGACGCTTTCTTGCAAACCCTGAATCGAATTTGGTCTCAATTGTCTGTAAGAATCTCGCCTTCTACCACATACAAACAGTGAATTGGCTCATGTACTTATGGTGTAATGAGCCATCTTTTATTTAAATGAATGGGATAAATCTAACGAGGGCTCAGATAGAGCTAAGATATCAAACCCCGCTTCTGTTATGTCGAACAAGGGGGAGGAGAAGAAGAAGGAAGTGTTAAGTCTAGTTGTTGCAGGCGATGAGGAGAAGATAAATAAGGAAGTGTTCAAGTACAATTGTTGTATCTGGTCTCTACATGTATGTCTAAGCCTAGATCCTTCGACAATGCAAGTTATGCTTCAGAGAGGCCTACTCCAATCCTAGCTCCTCCGACAATGCAAGTTATGCTTCAGAGAAACCCACTCCAGGTCAAATTGTGGCTATCTGTTTCATGTGTTTCAATATTACTGATAGATTCTATTCCAATCACTATTCGTCTGTCACGATCCATATTTCAGTGAAAATCCATGTTTCTCTGTCCAACCATCATATCATTAGATTGATGTCATAAGGTTATGTGGCAATTACTCTGATCTGAAGGTTCTAAACAAGGAGATTTACCTATTTTCTTTCCACCACATGATGATCGCAAGTTGCAACGTTTGCATATATTATTCAACATGGTTATGATTCAAAATACAAATTTGTTTTGAATATTTCTGATCCGAAAAAATATTTGAACATTAACCAAATAAAAAACATATTAAAATTTTTTTAATATATTTCTTTTTCACTAAAAATTTGAAAAATTGTATGAAATTTGTTATAGTAATGCCTTTCTTAAAATATTATTTTCATTTTTACTATAATTGCAAATTAATTATGCTCATAGATGAAGTTAGTTGTTATAATTAAATGTTTTTAAGTGGTTAAAATGGTTGGAAATGAAATTAATGAATGGATAAAATAATTTTGTACCATGGTGTTGGACATAGGGATGAAGCTAACACTTATAACTAAATGTTTTTACCTGATTTAAAATGGTTAGAAATGAATTAATCAATGGATTTTTTCCCCTTGGTGTTGTATATATGTTATTTTATTTATAATAAATATAAATTTTATTTTATTTTTAAAAATTAAATATTATTTTATCAATTTTTTATTTATTGTTTTAATATTTATATATTTTGCATACTTTAATATATAAATATAGAGCAAACAATATTTAGCATGTTGGGGGCATTTAATGTGGTTGTAACAAGGTTTGATGATTGTTGGATTGCTCCGATTAAACACTTTGTAACATGCTAAATATTGCTTACCCAAATATAAAACCCCTATAAATTAACAAATTAATACCTCTAATGAAAACACAGGTACTGCAATTAGGAACTTTCAAGAATATCATGAGCTCAAACTCCAAATACCAAATAGGGAAAAACAGAGAGAAATCTAGGGCATCTTCCAGCTTTTTCAGAGTTTTACCACACATAAGCACCCATCCCATGAAAGAAAATGGCACTTGTAGATAAGTGTGGTACTGAATGTAGTAGGTGGGGGTCTTTAATGGCCGTCCTTGATCATCGTTATCTGCCTGATTCCTTTCTAGTTTAATATCATAATCCCCCCATAACCGTAATCTCATGTGCTTCCCCTCACATAAATTATTATTAATAATATTCAACTCCTCGAAACGGACCAATATATGATATAATAATGCCAACTCTGCGGACCATAAACAGTCAACTCGATCTCAATCTCCTCATAATGCCAATTATGAGGACTGAAAATGATCACATTATAGATAAATCTGGGAGAAATAGTCAACTCGATCTCAATCTCCTGTATGATAAGGACCAAAAAATTACAAATGTTAAAGACAAATATGGGTATAAAATGAAATATATTCCAAAATATAGGCCCTCACCACAAGTCCAAATTTGTGACTTTTCAACTTGAATCTGCAATTTAAAATTTTGATTCCCTACAGATAATTCTCAGTAGTATATTGTAGCGTTGAACTTCAAGTATCAAGGCTTTCATATGAGAGATTCCCAACAAGTTGAACTTCGAATGAAAAATCATAATGTTATTTTAGAAATTTTGATATTATAGATGGATTTCTGAGCTTTGATTCATGAATTTAGTAATAAAAAATCATAATTTTAATGATTCATCAAAATTCATCATAGTCATTTGTAAAAAACTTCTACCAAAATCTGTTTGTTGCACGACTTACGTATTGTGCACGACATGGCATATACGACAATGTGCATCACTTCGTTAACTCACTGTGTGTGAGCCCTGACAGAACCAGTAATATTCTATAACTTGCAATAGGAAGAAAATCCTTATAGGCTGTTTTGTCTAGAGCTTAAGGACCACCCCTTTTTTTGTGTTCAAATTCTTCAGCTCTGACTCATTAGAGGAAATTTGAGGTCTAAAATGGGCCTCCTAAGGAAAATGATAAAATAATAGTTATTAATTTTGGAGGAAGAATGAAAAAACTACTTTTTTTGTTCATATTTTCGACATATCTCCCTGTGTTTTTACTCAAATTCTGAGTGGGAGAGCTCGTTGGATGTGGAATTTAATTCTGCATCCAACGCGTACCCACACTGCATACTTTTGATGGACCCCACTACCCCCAAAACAAGAAATGCCTAAAAAAATGTGATGATGACATCATCATCACATTTTTCAGGTATTTCTTATTTTTGGGGCAGCGGGGTCCATCAAAAGTATGTAGTTTGGGTACTAAATTCCACATTCAATGAGCTCTCCCTCCTGAAATTTGAGTAAAAACACAAGGAGATATGTCAAAAATACGAATAAAAAAAGTAGTTTTCTTTTATGACAAATATATCAATTCAACCATTATGGTTGACTCATTTGATTGAAATTCTATTGGTTCTTGAATTCCAACTCACAAAATTTATTGTTGGCGCGTTTTCTTATAAGGCCTATAAGGCCCATTTTAGACCCCAAATTTCCTCTAATGCTTCTCGGAAACCATCATTGGTACTTATATAAATCTTGCTTTTATGCATCCAATGTGTTCTACTTCTTCTGATATCTTGTTATCCGTGCAATTAGGGATGTATCCCATCCAAAAAATCAGCGAAATTGGGTAAAGAATTGGTAGGAATCGATGACTTCAAATGGGGCAATTGCGTCTGGAGCAAACAAAGGAGGCAATCAAAAGGAAATCAAAGAAACCCAAATGTAGTTTCTTCCATCTCTATAAAGTACTTTATGAATAAAAAGACATCAAAATTTTATTTGGGAATCATTTGTCCATCTCTATTAAAGGAAGTCCACCTAGTTTCTTTCCATCTCTGTAAACTATTTTTTGATTAAACAGATCAAAATTTCAATTGGGAATCATTTGTCTATCTCTGTCGATGAAAGGACACCTAGTTTTACTTGTAATCATATGATCATTAGTTTATTATATTGTTTTACTAATCAAATCAAGATATCCCTTATGGTCTTCTATCCTTAGGTTTAATTATGTTCTAGTTCCAATCGTAGTAGTAAGATTGGCCCCTGTTTACTACTATTGTATAGAAATTTGATACTAGTACTAATTCCATTTTCGATACAGCATGAATATTGTATAGTTGATTTAAATCAATTTTCTGTAGAGTATGATTATTGTATAGAAATTTTATTTTTGACCCAAAAGCAAATAGAATAAAAAAATAAAGTATATTAAAAAAAATTTGAGGACATTTATAACTAAATTAGTGGCAAAATTTTGAAACAATGGATTACTTTTCTCCATGTATTGAATTCTCGTGTGGCATAAACCTTTCTAAAATTTGAAATAAAATGCATTTATGACATCTAGACTTCCCTATTCAAGTTCTTGTATATTTTTACTATATTAAATTGTATTAAATTCTAATCTTTTTCATATACAAGTATGGGGTACTATGGTTCCAACCCTCTTCTTGCAAAGTTATATGTATTGGAACTTATTGTTTATATGTTTTCTACTTCTTGCAAATTTATATGTATTGGAACTTATTGTTCATATGTTTTCTATTTGGTAGTTTTGGCTTTGATGGTTTGCATCCAGTTGATAATCTCTTATTTTCCAATGTGTTCTATTTCCATTTTCATTTTGTATCTTAATTTTTCTTTGGCAAAGATACTAAATGAAAGCTATATTAAGAGAAATTACTTGTACATTGAGTTCAATGTAGATAACTTCTCTTAGTGAATGTTTCCATGTGACTGTGATGACTTCCATATCTTCCTTACAGTAAGTTGTTCCTTTGGGAACTTGAACTTTTATGTTTTCATTGAAGAACAGAGCAATCTACAAGCTGCTCTTCTTTATACCGGAAGCTTTCCATTTGGGATACAAGTCGCTCTTCTTTATATAGCGAGTTTTCTATTTTGGGTTACAATGTTCCTTTGCATATTGGCTATGTATATTTGCATACCATCAATTATTGTCCTCCGTGCACAATCTATAATCTATACCATCCTTAAACCCAAAACCTTGCTCCCCGTATTTTTGGGAGTGCTGAAATAAGCCATTAAATATATAACAATAAAGAAACTAAGAACAAAGCATGGAGATTCAGTATTCAATTTAAACTTCTCCAAACCCCACTGCAAGGCAGAGTAGAACAATATAAGTGTTATTTATTATTTGAAATAAATAGATTGATTCCTTGTTTTCAGAATGACAGTTCTATAATATATACCAGCCTTAAACCCAAAACCTTGCTCTTGGTTTTTTGGGTTGTACTGAAATAAGCCATTAAATATATAACAATAAAGAAACTAAGAACAAAGCGTGGAAATTCAGTATTCAATTTAAACTTCTCCAAGCCCTAAATCATTTCTCCCCCTAATTTTTTCCTGTGCTGGAATTTACTCTTCTCATTTTATCACTCTAAAAAAAATTATCAAAAAGGGGGGAGAGACAGAGATAAACTAAGCATTTACATCCAAATTGAAAGAATTTTATGCACATCATAAGACCTTAAAATGTGTTTAGTGTGTCATAAAATGTGCTCTAATTAGATCACTATGAATAAGAAGAGTAAGAAGTAAGAGAGAAACACATTAACGTTTGCATATACACAGTTAAATCGAAAAAGCTTTCTCTAAAACTTAAACCCTTAATCCAAATATTTTTCTATCGTGGAACTTATTATAATTCCTCTACCTGCAAAATAAAAACAACAGAAGAAAAACAACAAGACTAAGCGTCCAAATATGACCTACAATGTCTACACCATCAAATACCATTGCCAAAAATTGAAGTCATTCTGCAACTTTAAGAACTCATATTTCTAAAAAAAAATTACTTGATAATTTTTTTGACCTGCTCTGGCGGCATATCCTCTTTCCGCGTCTCGATAAATCTGAATTCCCGCTTATCGCCGTATCTTTTAGCATTGAGCTGCATCCATTTGCGGGCCTTCTCTTCCATCATGGCCTCGACAGAATTTAGAGGAGGGTCGTAAGAAGGATGTTGTTGCTGTTGCATTCCTGTTGGCGGTTGCATTGATGGCATAGTGTCGGGGGAGCCATGTGAGAGCTCCCCACTCCCCATGGGTTCCACATTTTTTGCTGCTCAAAAAAACCCTATGAGCTTAAAACCCTAGTCAGCATCGAGAAGCAATGCAGGAGGACACGAAAACACGCAACCGCAACAAAAAAGAAGATAAAGAAGATACATGGTGAATTCTTATTAGCTACAACAACGAGGAAATGAACACTATTCTAAAACCAAACTTCATAGAGAAAAACGCCTTACAACGTAAATATGTGGTTTGTAAATTGAAACTTTCAAAATCAAAGACATCAATAAGTGAAGAAGAATAATCTATATATTTAAACCTTCTTAGAATGCCTCGTCTCCTATGATAATGGATGATTGATGTGAGATAGTGGAGGAGCACTACCCCTCAATTCCCACCATCGCGATTACCTTTAAGTAATGTCACTTTGCAATTGGAAGGTGGGTTCCTTACAAGAGTAAAAACATATATTATTCAACATGGTTATGATTCAAAATACAAATTTGTTTTGAATATTTCTGAGCCGAAAAAATATTTGAACATTGACCAAATAAAAAACATATTAATTTTTTTTTAATATATTTCTTTTTCACTAAAAATTTGAAAAATTGTATAAAATTCGTTATAGTAATGCCTTTCTTAAAATATTATTTTCATTTTTACTATAATTGCAAATTAATTATGCTCATAGATGAAGTTAGCTGTTATAATTAAATGTTTTTAAGTGGTTAAAATGGTTGGAAATAAAATTAATGAATGGATAAAATAATTTTGTACCATGGTGTTGGACATAGGTATGAAGTTAACACTTATAACTAAATGTTTTTACCTGATTTAAAATGCTTAGAAATGAATTAATCAATGGATTTTTTTCCCCTTGGTGTTGTATACATGTTATTTTATTTATAATAAATATAAATTTTATTTTATTTTAAAAAATTAAATATTATTTTATCAATTTTTTATTTATTGTTTTAATATTTATATATTTTACATACTTTAATATATAAATATAGAGCAAACAATATTTAGCATGTTGGGGGCATTTAATGTGATTGTAACAGGTTTGATGATTGTTGGATTGCTCCGATTAAACACTTTGTAACATGCTAAATATTGCTTACCCAAATATAAAACCCCTACAAATTAACAAATTAGCAAGTCAAGTCAAGTCAAGTCAAGCATAGCAAAGCACATTGCAGAACAAACGAATTATAATATAATATAATTTCAAGTCAACCAAAGAACGATCAAATTCTGGTCCACATTTTACACGGTCTCTTTTGATGTCGATATTGAATCGTCTACACGCCACATTTACATTAAAACACACACAAATGCAAATTGTCGACGACGTGGGTATCTAGAATATGTCTAAAGTTTCTTTTGCTTTGAAGATTTGGCTTAAAAAAATAGGCCCACGTTATCAAGTCATTGGAAAAATGATGAATCATGATAAATGACCATTTGACCTTCAAAACTAAGAGTCGTGCCCGGTCCGTATTAGCATGACTATTGACCTTTAATTCTATGGGAGGACATCCGCCCCGACGCGAAACCAAGTCCCCCACACCAAGCCACTCAATACGGCCCAACACGTCTACACATGATTGAAAGGCGGTGTTTCTATATACCTTCGTTTAAGCAATATACACGCATATTTGATTAAAATTATATTTGCATGAATACTAAGTGCAATTCCACCCGGCATTGCCTAATTCGTCAAGGGGCAACTTGCGATCATATGTTAAAACTAATGCAAATACAACATGTGTTTTTCCAATATATGTTAAAACTAATGCAAATACAACAATTTCTTTAAAGTGGAAAAATATCCCCCTTGATTGGAAGGGGGTCGATTGTGAAAAATATGGACACAAAAATATTGAAAAGTCTTTTGCATGTGCGAATTAAACTTTGCATTAATAGAAAAATATTTTTTATTCTTACACAATTAGTAGTAGAGGAGAGAGTATCCTTGTGGGAGTGGCTAAATTAGTATTTAATGAAGGTTGATGATAGCTTTTGTGTGTTGACTTTAATAATATGGATTATTCACATTTAAAGGGGAAAGGAATTGATTAATGAACCCCATGTTGGAGAGGAACTTATTCATCTAAGGTCCATAAATATCACATACTTGAACAACTTTTTAACACTTTCAAGGAGATAAGGTACCCCATTTAACACCAGGGTGTTCCCATGAATATGGGTAACATTTATTGGCAAGCGAAGGGCACAAAGTGTTGAAAATTGAGCTCGTCGATCTTTGTTTAAGTGATTTATTAAGCTTTCAAAAGATCGATTGAGGGATTAAATAAGCGCTCAATTGAGCTATTATAAAACTCTGGATTGAGGGTTAACTAAACTCTCGATTGAGATAATTAGATCAATCGTGAGTAGTACTAATCTTTGATCGAGAGTTACTAGCTCTATCAATGGTTTGCATTGCCAAGGCTTAATCAATCCTTTAACGATCGATCGAGAACTTGCAATCGTTATAACTATAAAAGAGAAACAAACCACAACTAATTCCACTATCTCTGTTGCATAAAAACACAACCAAGGTCTATTATGGATGGTTCTAAATATAGTGATTTGCATTAAATATTGGTCACAATAGTAATGCAACTCAATTATTCATGATCATGAATAGTTACAATGTAAAGTAATGCAACTCAATTATTCTCACAAGTGGGTGGAAAATATGAGCTGACACATGACGAACATGCAAGTGGTTGGGTGGTGTCTAGACACATGGGTGAGTGAGATGATGATTCAGCTAATGAAGGAGACTCGGTACTTAATTCACATGTTAATGACCAATAATTCTTTGGCATTTTGAGGGGGATATGCATTGGCGATTAGTATAGGGTTAATTCATTCCTATGGGATTTTGAGACAACTCTTGCGTGTAGATTTTAGGTCTTATGAATAGAGAGGGGCTCAGATGGATCCAAAGCTTTGGTTCTTGGTCTTTTAGTTTCATCCCCAAGCGTTGATTGTGTGTAGTCAGGAGGAGAAGGGTGCAACGGAAATCATGTCTATGCGTCAACATTGTAAGCCCAGGATGGAGAGCAATGGGAAGAGTGCTTTAGGATGATTGGGATGCTAGCATTGTGGCTCAACAATTGGCCTCAACTCACTCAACTAGGAAGATAAATATTGGGTGGTAAAAAATATGATGCATGTGTTAATGGAAGATATCTAGGCTAAATGGAGAAATTCCAAGGCAACAATTTTAGAGATGAGGGTGAGCATGGAGCAGACAATGGATGGTCTTGACTTCCTTGATGACAGTTTTGAATGGGGGAATTAGTTATTTGACAAGCATATTGAGGTTGTTGGAGTGTCAAAGTAGGGTTTTTCTAAGGAAAACTTAATGGGGGGTTACTATCAAAGTGTGTCTATGGGGGCCCACGTCCAAGCTAGGAAAGGAAGCAAGCATATAGATTTTACTTCTAAGGACCAATTGGAAAACCAGGCTCCCTCTTAATCCACTCTCTCTTATGTTAAGAGGACTCAGTGCTTGGATTCAGACAATTTGGTCTTGCCTCAGAAGTGGGCACCTCTCCTGGTCAAGTTTCTTGAGGAAGGATCCTCATACATTGAAATAGAGGGCTTCCCAATTATTGAGGAATGGAAGAATATTCTCATGGTGCACATCCTAACTAGACGGTGCTCTGGTGCTTTGAATAATCCTTGTGTTTTTTAGTATATTTGGTTTTATGTTTTAGATAGTTTGCTGCTTAGTATCCCTTATAGAACGTTGGTAATTAGTCAAAACTTGATGGTCTCTTATTGTTATTTGGATTGTTTTCCCTTTGTTGGGAGGGCCTTATTTTTTGAACTTGATGGTCATGATAGTATTTTTGAGTGCCTGGGATGGTGATTTCACCATCTCTAGCCACCTTAAGGCATGGTGAAAGAAGGATTGTAATTTTGTACTTTTTTGTTTTTACATATAATATAGATCTACTATAGCTTTACAAAAAAAATGCAACCCAACCCAATTATGACATGCTAGTTGCAATGTCAATCTGAAAAACAAATGTCTGATCACTAAAAATAAATATCATAGGATTTTGCACAACTTTTTAGAACTTGATCTACAAAGATGAAATGTAGGCAATTGAGTTACCTTCTAAGAATATATATCTTTTATTTATGAAAAAATACTATAACTCCAAGAAAATGGAATTAACCTAAGATTGATATGGGTGTGTGCAAGAAGATGAGGGACCTTTTAGATGTAATCCTGCTTTTAGGAAACATGCTCACAATACATAAAAACACAACGTGCTTGCATTATGTAATGCTTAATTTGGTTAAGCTTGATCCTGACATGTCATATGACACATAGATTGAGTTAAGCAAAACATGCACACATTATGGAGAACAAAAATTCACACATATTTTGGAGAAGCAAATTGCGCACACGTTATGGAGAACGACAAAAAATGGTTTTGGTGCATGACTAGGTAAATGAATAAAAGCAATAGTTTGCATCATCAAGACTTAGGGTCTATAGTAATATTTTAGCATCATCAAGAACAACATCTCAAACAACCATGCCTAACCTCCCAAGAGCCTGATTTTTCTTTGTGTTGTAATATGGACACCATTAGGAGGCTTTAAGAACTAAGTATGGGGCATAGTCCCTTGACCATGCTTAGGGGAGGAAACTCAAGACTTATTCCCTAAAGGTAGTTTTTAAGGATTGAGGTCCATGAACAAGTCATTGAAATTACACATAGGACCTTTGTATGTGATATTTTGCATCTAAGAGAGAATATGCAGTACATTAGAATTCTCTTAGCTCTAGGAACATATCTGTAGACATGGTTGAGGGAGGAAACCTAGTCATTCGACCCTAAAGGAATCGTATAGACATATAGGGCTAAGAACAACACCTTGAAAAAACACATATGATTTCTTAAGGGTTTCCTTTATCTTTAAGTTTTGATACGACCATGATTAGGATTTTTTTAGCATTAGATATGGAGGATAAGGTGTTAATCATGGTTGGTAGAGAAAGCTTTGATTTTAGGTTGTAAACCAACTTTTAGGGCTCAAGGCCCATGAACAACACCTTGAATCACCGTAGATGATCTCTTAAGTTGATAGTTTTGATTTGAATAGGGATATCAGAACCATCAGGGGTTTCTAAGTACTATGTATGTGTCTTGGGACCTTAGACATAATAAGGGGAGGAGACCTAGGCCTTATTCCCTAGAAAATTCTTCTAAGCACCTAGAACCAAGAACAACCTCAACAAAGACTTTCATGGTATAATTTACCTTGAAATGGGGATACTAGTGCCATTAGAAATGTTTTAGCACTAAGTACAAATATTAGGCCCCTTGACATGGATGAGGGGAAACACTTGGTCCTTAGTCCTTAAAGGAAGTTGTTAACCATTTAGGGCCAAAATTGATGTCTCCAAAATTGAAGTAGTTTATGTGCCTCTGATATCAATCACTACAATTTAGGAGCCACTGGGAGTGCCACCACCAACCTCCTTCAGTTGTTGGTAGTTGGTAACTACTTAATCTAAGTTATTCTCCAGTTACATTCAGTTAGATGTCTTCCAGTTTAGTTAGTGCCAGTATTACAAGTTTGCATGTGGGTAGGCTCCTATTCTCACATACTTCTCACCTACCACATCAGTTTAACTGGTTTAACTAATTTTAACTGGTTTAACTGAGAGACTGAATTAGACATCTGGAGTTATACTAGTGATCTCTGATAGTGATTTAGACACTTCTAGTTAGCCATGCATTCAGATTGAGTTGGTAGATTTGAATCATATCCACATTATTCAAATTATCCTTTATGTAACATTGTTGTATGCTGTTGGGATTAATGAAGTTTATACTGTAATTATACTGAACAATACTTATATGTTTTCATTGAAAATTGTCTTGTTCTTTGTGTATTTTTCATTCCATTACACTGCATAATAATGCAATTCAATTGCACTCATTTCCTGAAGATTAATGGCACAATAATTTCACATGGTATCAGAGCTTACTTAGGCATACAACACGTATGCCCAATCTCCATTGTACACCAAAAGCAGTTGGGTTTCCACATAAGTCCTACAAAGTGTGCATTGCTAACTCTAGATTCGTTCAGATAAGTCTCTGTGGCCGTGATGAAACCTGAGAAAGTGTACATGTCGAGATGGAAGGCTTCATTTTGACATAGTGCGATTTTTTATTTATTTTGCAGTGATTCTTTATAGGTGCTATGTAGCTCAATTGAAAATTTGGTTGATCAAAACAAAGAATTGATGGATTCTCCTACTTTCTTACCCTGAATCCTAACACCCTTCAACTATGTTGATTGGAGGGTAGATATGCAGGTCTACTTGCGCAATATTGGTATGTACATGATGACTATGGGAAAAGAGACAAAACCTCATCATACTACTGAGAAAAACAAGTTCTTGAATCGGTTGGATGAAGCCTTTGGCTTCCTTTGTGCTCACATCTCCAGGGATCTCCTCTATAATCTTGAGGGATTGAAGACTCCTAAAGAACCTTGGGAGAATATTGAATACTTTTTTAGAAAATAGGATGAGCTTTTGGGACACACCTTATAGAATGAGCTAATATCATTGCAGCCCAACAATTTAGAGACTATCCAACAATTTTTCACAAAATTCAATTCTCTAGAACTACAATGTAAGCAATGCAGAATAGAGTGGAAGGATGAGCAGCTTGTGCTCTCTTTGCTCAACAAAATTGGTTCTAATTACTCTGTCTTCGTCTCTACCTTCCATTTTGGAAGAGCTTCCATCCCCAATTGGAAGATGCCTTCACTTGGTAGCTTTTCTAAGTCTTTAATACAAGAGTAGGATAAGTTGGTCCAAATGGGTGTCCTCCAAGATTCCAAGAAATAATCTCTTTTGATGTCGGACTCTACCAATGTGCAAAATAAAGGGAATCACAAGGGGAAGGATCCAAAAACATCTGATTTGAAGCCAAAATAGAGTCATAAGTCTTCCGAAGGAGCTTCAGGTTCCAAGAAGAAGAAAACATTTGAAAAAACTAAGTGTACTTATTGTATGAGGGGATTTTATCTTGAAATCTAGTGCATGAAGAAGAATATCAACCAGTTGTCTTCCCTTCTTGAACAGAACAATGTTTCTCTACCATAAGGAGCAAATAAGTCTAATTTTGTACCATAGACAAAAGATCATGAGAGATTCCATGCCTTGAAGGCAGGACCTACTCAGTCGAAATATTACTTGATTAATTCTAGAGCATCCAACCACATGGTTTCTTCCAAAGAATCCTTCTCCACTCTCTCTCTATCAGGATGACATAGCATTCACATGGGAGATGACTCCCAAATCCCAGCTGTTGGGAGAGGTTTAATTAAAATCTAGCATAGTGAGTTCAAGAATGTTCTCTATGTGCCCTCTCTTGCAACAAATTTTTTGTATATTTATCAGATGAACCATACAGGCTCTCCCAAGAGATTTACATTCGACTTTGACTCATTTGAGATCATGAAAAAACCACTGGAAAGCTCATAGCGAAAGGTATTGCTAATCAAGTCACTAAGTCTTATGAATTATCACATTTTCTACCTGTTTCTCCTTCTACATCTCTATTGACTCATGCTAAAAACACTAGCAAGATATGGCATGAGATATTTGGGCATCTCAATTTCAATTATCTCTAGTAACTTCACAATGATAAAATGGTTAAAGGCTTTCCTCTCATCTAAACATCTGCTGGAGTATGTCCTGGTTGCTTGGTAGCTAAACATCCAAATAAGAGGTATGAAGTTGGGAAGGCACATAGAGCTTCCTCTATACTTGATTTGATACACAGTGATGTGTCAAGACCAATGCCTACAACATCAATTAATGGTTCCAGTTATTTGCTTACTTTTATTGATGATTGTTCTAGGTTCTGCTGGATATATTTCATGAAATAAAAATCAAAAGTATTTGGAATTTTAAAAGTTTTTAAAGCTATGATTGAGAACAGTTTCAGGAAAAATATCAAGTCCATAATATTAGATAATGGAGGTGAGTACATTAAAATATATTTTCAACAATATTGTGAATAAGAGGGGATTCGAATGGAACACTTAGTTCCATACACACCACGACCGAATGGTTTGGTTGAGAGGAAAAAGAGATCTTTGAAGGAGATGGAAACCTGCCTTCTCTAAGACAAAATTATTCCTCCTCCTCCTTGGGAGGAAGCTGCAAACTATTCTTCATACATACAGAATAGAGTGCCTCATAAATTAGTGATTGGGGCCACTCCATTCGAAGCACTGCATGGGCATAATCCCAATGTCTCTCACTTGAGAGTTTTTGGTTCCAAATCTTAGGCTAGAATACCCATTGATAAGAGAAAGGTCGTCCAAGACCAAAGTGGCAAATGCATACTCTTGGGATATGTAGAGAATGCAAAATCATAGAAGTTGATGGAGGTTGCAACTAGGAAATTATTCATTGAGTGCGGTGTTTAGTTTGAAGAAGATTGGTTGTTTGATCCACCACCATCTGAAGCACAAGAATGTATAGCCACTCTTCCACTACCTTTTGATGATGATGATTTGTCACATGTTGCACAGATGAAGAGGAACAATATCAGCATGATATTGGTATTGAGGTTGAACCTCATGAGATTCTAGATCTAGATTCAACAACCATTCCAAACCAAAGTCCTAAGCCTATATGGGACCAAAATATCATTGCTGCAGTTGGGGATGGTGTTGGGAATCCATAAGACAGAAGGAGAACAAGGTACCAATATCAAAATGAGCATGTTTCTCTATCTCTCTCATAGATTCGCTCCCTACAGAGTGGTGCAACAAGGTTCCAGTAAAGTGCTACTTGATGATAGCGAATGGTCAATTACTTGGTCCACAAAAGAAGAAATTTGATCAGTCTTTTCCTCCTCCAGCAAGAAGAAACACATACTACATCCATCAGATCAAAAGGAATTTGACAGGTTCACATGCATAGCTTCAGGATGCCGCTGCACAAAAGAACCATGCTTCTGCAAATTGCAATAGAGTTTTTGCAAGGTATTTCCCAAAGAGCAAGTTGTTTTCTCCCAAGAATAGCTTGTATTTCATGTTCCTGCTTATTTTGAGGGGGTATTTCTCCCATGATTTTTTCCCCTATTTCCTTGGTTTATTAAGCAATATTTTTGTAATTCTTTTAGATTGTTATTAGTTGACTTTTGGCCTTATTTCCAGGGCCCACATATTTCCAAGTTAGGATTAAGTGGGGGTGTTAGGATTTATAATCCTCCCTTGTCCATAATTGTCTATTAGATTATTTGCCTAACTTAGGAGTCATTAATTAATATTGGGTCCACTAGCACCATTGGGTTCATTTGGGCTATTGGTACCACAAGTACCAGTCAATAGAGTGTGGGGAACATATATAGAGGTTAACTACAATTGATTGCACCTTCATGAATTAGTTTATGTGCCTCTGAGACCAATCCCTACAATTTAGGAGCCACTAGGAGTGCCACCACCAACCTCCTTTAGCCATTGGTAGTTGGTAACTAGTTAAGCTAAGTTATGCTCTAGTTACATTCAGTTAGATGTCCTCCAGTTCAGCTAGTGCCAGTCTTTAATGGATGCATGTGGGAAGGCAACTGTTCTCACCTACTTCTCACCTACCACATTAGTTTAACTCATTTAATTGATTTTAACTGATTGAGAATCTGAATTATACATATGGAGTTAGATTAATGAACTCCAATAGTGATTTAGACACTTCTAGTTATCCATGCAATCAGATTGAGTTGGTAGATTCGAATCATATCCACATGATTTGAATTCTCCTTTATGTAACATTATTGTATACTACTAGGATTAATGAAGTTTATACTGTAATTATACTGAGAAATAATTATATGATTTCAATGAAATTTGTCTTGTTCAATGTGTCTTTTACATTCCATTACACTACATAATAATACAATTCAATTGCACTCATATCCTGAAGATCAATGGAACAATAATTTCACACAAAGTTGCTTCCACAACTACATTTGCTACAACATTCTTGTTCCTTGCAATATGGTATAGATGTTGACCATCTTTTATATAACACACCAACATTGATTGTCCAATACCTTACTTTCATTCCCATCCTTCATACATCCTCAAGGACCTCTATCAATCATTTAGAAGAAATATGTATGTTTTAATGATTCTGATGTAATGGATATAATATCCATACAAATTTTCCAATATGAAAAGGTAACCACACATATTCATTTCATCAAATAATAATGAAAGCATTATCCAATGCTTACATACATGTATATTTTGTTTCTTTCACAAAGTTTTCATGGGAAATAATTAAGCTCAATGCTCCTTTAGGCACACCCTCTACAAATGTCCCAATCCATAGGACTCCTCCCCCATCATCGTTTACAAGATAAGGAATTCTATCCTTTCTTTGCATGCAGTCTCACAACTATCCCAATTCCCTTCAATTACTCCAACATAGACAGTCTAGGGAATAGATCCATGATAGGACTCTATTGGGTAAAAGATATCATCTTTAATTTAATTGTCAATCGAGGTTAGTAAAATTCAATTTGTAACACTGTTTGTGCTAGGTAAGATGAACTAATCTAAGCTCCTATGATAATTTCAGAAAAAAAAATGATAAATTAAATTTTGATTGCTTCCAACAAATTGACAATACGTGTTATGTTATTTTATTGCTTACTTAGAAAGTATAAAAGAAAGAAAGTGTATGTATATCTAGTCTACTTTATAGAAAAACATCCAATCCTTTATTGTATGGTACCAGAGAAAATAATGTTTCAAAGCAAACATAACTATTTTCTAATAGCGTTACTTTGTTTTATAGCCCTAGAAAACAACATTGCTAATGGACTAAGATAATCATACCTAGAAAATGGACTCATATTCCAGAGTAAGCTATCTAATCAGTGAAGAGACAAATCTAACTACCTTCTGTTTTCTTAATTAACACAGAACTAAAGCTCCTTGCAATCTAATAAAACAATTGTCATAAATTCTATAAAATATCAGTGAACTAACTACATGCAATCATCCTCAAACCTCGAACTAGAAATTAAATCAAAACACATAAATCAACATCGAGTCCTTCTATCATCAAATACTACCTTCTTACTATTTAACTCAAGTCAATTAGGAATATTTAAATCAATGAAAATTTCTCAAAATGGAATCCATAATTTCTATCTCATTTAGCAATCCTTTCAATCCATCTAAAAAGGAAATCTTTGAATGTTGTAATATCAAACAATGGCAAACTTATTTTTTGGACATAATTCTATACTATGTGTAAGCCATTCCTGTAGCATGCCTCGGTTACAGAGAAAATACTCCAATCTATTTTCTTTACCCTACTTCGTAGATCTAAGATTTCAAAATGAAGTGAACAGTCTAAATTCCAACGCAAAAATTTGATATTAATGCAAACCAAGCATAAAGGAGAGATTACATGAAACCTACAACATTTATCCTTCAATTTGTTTAAAACCATTTAGTTTCTGAAAACCCTAAATAACAACACAAAAATCAACAATAATCATATGAAGCATAAAAAGAAACTCTTATAGCAGTCTATGCAAATGACGATATTCACAAGCAAAGTATTAACACAGTGTGAAGGTGGACCCCCCTCCAAACGTTGCTCAGGAAATGAATAAAAGCTTAAAACTGGATTTAGTTATCAACTGGAATAATGTATCATACAATAGTTTTTCATCTCCATGTCTCTATTAAAACTACTATCAAATATATATAGGATACATCATATGGGTCGACCACTAAAAGGGTCGAACCTTAAAATAGTCATAAACAACTAACATATATAAGGCACAACATAGGGCTTCCTCTAAGCAAATAAATTCTAAATTGAGTGGATTCTCCCACATCTCCGGCTATGATCTTAATACTGATAGCAAGGTCGCAACTTCTTGAGGGATTCTAATAAAAACTGCTTCAGTTGTCAGTTTCCACCGGTACCATATGACCAAGTCACAAATACACCCTAATTTGAGATTTCCTTGTCTCCAAATATTTGTCACTTTATTAACTACGTTGGCTGAGATACCAGATTGGGTACAAATCTGGGTACCAGAACGAGTGCAGGAATGGGTACCGGATTAGTCACAGAAGTATGCAAAGTAATAAAAAATCTAAGCCCTAAGTAATTCATTAGTTGATATAATGTTTAAACTTATATTTAAAAATGAACAAACAAAATGAAATAATGATAAGATTACACCTTGTGATGAATCTTCATTGAACAACCTTTAAACCCATGCAAATGATGTCTAAATAATGATACATACGATAAATTCATGTAAAAGACTCAAATTCTGAAATTCATGTATAGATAAAACATGGAAAAATAGATGGCCACCATCTCCCCCACACCAAAGATCCTGCATGTCCTAATGCAAGGAAACAAATTTGATATGAAAAATGGATAATCCACTCACACCCCCTGGGGATTAACCAACACCTGAACCTATGGAGAAGAAGGAACATGTTTTGGTTGGCTGATCTTGAGTTCCTCTAACTGTTGTTCCATTTTCTTCAGTTGTTTCCTCAAACTCCTGTTGGATCCTATCATGTCATCAACTAACATCTGCAATGAAGTAACTTTAGCTTTGAGAATCCCATTCTCCTTCTTAAGATGTCAATTAGGGAGAGCGTACTCTTAAACTTATCTGATTAATTGAATTTTCCTGTTTTGAAAGTAATCATTTGTTGACAGCTCAGAAGGAATAATGGAAGGGTTTTGAACTGGAGTTGTAGGAGTCAGTGTACCCAAAGGATCAAAATACGACTGTGCAGGCAATGAAGACTCACTGGCAGAGTGTAACGAAGAGAGATGAGCCGAGGATACATGTTGTGATGCAATGGATGGGATATTTTCCTTTTGGGATGGAGGAGTAGATGATCAATATGAATGGGAGTGGAATTAGAGAAGGTTCCTTCAATATTCCTCTAGGTCATAGTTTTGGTAGCCATGTTGCAAGTAAATCGGTGGGCAAGCTGACTATCAGACCCTTTTGACACTTTTACTCCCTTTTGATATGACTTGGTAGAAAAATGAATACTTCTTGACTGTCCATCAATTTTGTGTTTTCGTTTCAGATCAATTTTCTTTTCCTATAATTGGACTTTATCTTTCCCTTTAAGGCTATGAATATCAGCACAAGATTCTGGGGTTTTATATAAATTATCGTTTGCATGTACATATGTCGATTGAGTTGATTGAACAGGGCCAGGAGGAGTTTCAACTAGAAAGGAAGTGTGTGGATTGGGAAGGATAAGGAGAAACTACTCCCAACTCTAACTTTTCTTCTTTAACTCGACCAAAATCAACATTTTAATGAGGTCATGGTGATAGAAACTGCGGGTAGGGTTTTCGACATTTTTCCTAATGTGAGTGGCCATTTTATTTAGACTTTTCCAAAAGTAGAAAGGAAAATTGACAAGTTTGCCAAATTCAAAATGCGACAACAATCTAAAATGACAGGTTTTAAATATAGAAAACTACCTTCACAAGTGATAATCCTTCCAATAACCATTAATGGACTGATAAACTCATCTCATACCCAATTCTTTGCAAGCCCCTTTTCTCCTTTGACTATTAAGAATTTGGGCTTGAAGACAAAGTCATAGCTTTAGTGAATGAGCTTATAATTCTTAAACCAATGCTCGCCATTCCGAGGAAACCCTGTAGCTTGAGAAATTGATTCCTCTAATAAAAATCTCTAAGCACTCCTTGAATTTAGGTAAATCTAAAATATTAGAAAGATACGTGGGTTCATGTCGATTAATCATGGTTGGAATTAAAAGCATCAACAAAGAATGGTTACGAGTGCACAAAGGATAGGAATACAGACAAATGAAAAAAAAATTCCCCTTTTCTACTTTCCTGCCAAGGTCGATCCATTATTGGTAGGAATGATATCTGGAAGGCTCGCTGCCAACCAAGTGGGAGGGATAAAAAAATGATGATACAAATGGTGATCCCATTATTTCATTAAGACTCCCACCTCTGATAATCAACGACCACTTCAAACCACATGTTGAGATGTACAAGACCACATGGAAGACAATTTTTTCCAACGATTGATTTCATAATTAAATAAATGGAAGATTAAATAAAGGCATACCCATCTACGATAATATTGTGGATAAGAATTTAGTTACCCATATCCTTATAATTTAACTATAACATATCAAAATAAGATGAGGTACTAAAAATATAAATAAAAAGATTATACCCCAAATGTGAGATGTTATAGTTAAAGGATTCGAGTTGCCTCAAAATCGAAATTATTCCATTATTTAACTTAATATGAACCACTAATGGTTGGTAACTAGATAATTTGGATATCTACTTTAAACACTTAAATATTTGTTGTATATAAACAAAATTATTACCTTTGTTAGGATTATTAATCCTCCCTTGACTATACTGTCTATTAGATTATTTAGCCTAACTTAGGAACCTTAATTAATTATTTGGGTCCACTAGTACCATTGGGTCCACTTGGCCTAATGGGGCCACATGTATCAGTTACTAGAGTGTGGGAAAAACTGCTAGAGGTTAACTGCCACTTACTGCATGTGCATGCATAAGTTTGGGTGCCTCGTAGAGCAATCCCTACATTTTAGGATCCACTAGGATTCTCGGCACCAACCTCCATCAATTAGGTGGAGTTGGAACTAGTTACTATTAGTTAGCTTCCAGTTACTTTCAGTTAGTTCACAATCAGATAGCTAGAGCTAGTTATGCATGGCTAATGCATGGCTGCATGCGGAGTAGGCTCCTTTTCTCACCTACCACACTTAGTTGCACTAAGTTAACTAGTTATTACTAATGGATTGAGTTGGTTGAACATTTGGGAGTTGATTTGTTGGACTCTAATATTCATTGAGACAACATGAGTTAGATGGTCAGTTAGATACACTCACATCCAGTGGGGAGATTCAAATCCATCCCTAATTGATTCGAATTCTTTTCCTATGTAAACTATTGTAACACTGGATTTAATTAATGTGAATGATACTGTAAATTCCTGAGCAATACTCATCTGTTTCTTGTGTGGTTTGTTTTGTTTAGTTTGTATCTTCATTCTCTAGTTTGTAGCTTCTTCTAATGTTCATGCTTGTTTCTCCCCATTGAACATTAGAAGAAGCTAGGTTTCCACAGAATTCCCCTATGATGATTTGCTAGCTATGAATTTATTTAGAGCACCAAAGAGGGCATGACAGACCCTAAAAATATGTTCATGTCAAGAGTAAAATCATGATTCTAACTTAGTTCAATTTTTTTAGTGTTTTGCAGTGAAAATTGACAGGTGCTACGTAGCTTGTGTGAAGTTTTGTGATTCCTTAGTTGGAAGAATTATGGATTCTCAATCTCCTACTCCTCGGATCCTCACAACTTCCAATTATCTTGATTGGAGGATTGATATGCAGCTGGAATTGTGCAAGCATGGATACCATAGGACAGTACTT
Organism: Pseudotsuga menziesii; assembly: GCA_001517045.1. NCBI lineage: Eukaryota > Viridiplantae > Streptophyta > Pinopsida > Pinales > Pinaceae > Pseudotsuga > Pseudotsuga menziesii. The sequence continues at coordinate 65,190 of LPNX011076063.1, read as the reverse complement.
GGAAGGGAGGTCGAGCCCCATCATCCTGTTGAAATAAACAAGTTTCTGAACCACTTGGATGAAGCTTTTGGTTATCTATGCACTCATTTATTCAAAGATCTCCTCTTCCACCTTGAATGTTTGGAGACTCCTAGAGAATCCTGGGAGAATCTGAACACTTGTTTGGAAAACAATATGAGCTTCAGGGATACCTCCTGGAGAATGAGATGGTATCCTTACATCCCAGCAGTTTCGAGACTATTGAGAAATTCTTTACTAAATTCAAGTCTCTTGCACTTCAATGCAGGCAGTGCAAGATAGACAGGAAGGATGAGAAAAATCATCCTCTCCATACTCACCAAACTCAATTCTGAGTATTCTATATTTGTTTCTATATTTCATTCCAAGAGGGAAATCTTCTCCAGTTGGGAAATTCCTTCACCTGATTCCTTTTTTGAGTCCTTAATCAAGGAGCAAGAAAAGTTGATTCAAATGGGAGTCATCAAGACCTCCAAAGATCAAGCTCTCCTAGTTACTGACTCTAGAAAAGCGCAAGCCAAAGGGAAATCAAAGAAGGAGGACAAAAAATCTAATTCAAAGCCCAAAAAAAATCAACAGACTTTTGAAGGGGCCTCTGGCTCTAAGAAAAAGAAGAATTTCGAAAAGAAAAAGTTTCCATATTGTATGAGGGGATTTCATCCAGAAAACTCGTGCTACCAGATGAAATATCTATGTGTATAGAACAACACTGCCCTTACACAAGGTGCAGATATGTATGATGATGCAATGAATACTGAAGAATATGAGATATGCTTGCATGCAAGCCTCTCTCCATCGAAGGCTTATTTGATAGATTCTAGAGCATCCAACCACATGGTTGCCTCCAGGAAATTATTCATCACTTTACCTCTATTAGGAGAACCTAGAAATAATATGGGAGATGACTCTAAAATACCATATGTTGAGATATTTTCAGGTAAAATCCATCATGATGAGTTCATGCCCTCTCCTATAGAAAAGCAAATTGTTGAAAGATGAAGAAGAAGCAGAATTTTCCCTACAGTCAATTTGAATTGAAGAAAGTCTCCTTGGAGTGACTCCTTCTCCTGCTGATCCAAAAGTGTATGAGATATCTGATATCTCATCTCCTCACATGGATTATCCGTAAGAATACATTCAAATCTCTATTTTTGAAGAAAAACAATCCTTCTATTCTTTGCAAAAATTCTCTAGTGATTCTTTAAATTTTGTGCATAGTTTACCGGTGACTGTTTCAGAAAAGGTAGAGGAATTTGATTTCTCTATATCTAATAATGTTTTTGGTATGAATATCAGTAATACCATGGATATTATGGAAATAATATCAAATTATAGAAGTGATCCATTCACTCTCATTAATCTAGAGCTTCCAGTAAATTCCTACAGGATTGCGTGCAACAAAAATCAGAATTTTGAAGAAGGAGAAAATTGTGCACCTACCATCTCGGTGGAGCACAATTTTGGATCTGATATGAACCTTTTTGGATATGATTTATTTTCTGATCTGATAATATGTGGTGCAGGTTTTAATATTCAAGAGCATTCAGTCATGCTTGTAGCTGGATTCATCAATTTTGATGTGACAAATCAAGTACCACAAGTCTCCCTAAATTTTATTGTTGAGGATTCGACGTTAGTTCTATATTATGAGTTTGATGATATTATATATTGTGAATTATTGGTTAATTTTGAAGCATTATCAGATTATGGAGCTCAATCATTCACTCTCCACAGTCCCAGGGCTTCTCTACCTTTGGTCACATGCTCATCCCCTCACAGAAGTAGTAAAGAGGAAGACATTATGCATCCAACTAGACACTTGATGTAATAACTCAAAAATGTAGAAATTATAAAGCCTTGATGGCATAAGGAATTTCATAAACTGGCTAAGGATATAGGCACAAAATTAACCTCACATAGAATTGTAGAGAATTAGCATAAGGAGAGAAGAAGAAGAATTAATGAACACACATTAATGAATGATCAATAAATGATAATTGATATTATTACATAGGTAATACATCCTTATAAAGGAAAAAAAAGTTGCATGAAGACAACTCAAGCTAGCTCATAAAGTAGGATTACTAATTATGATAAACCCCATAGTTGACTAAAGCACTTTCCCAATCTACCAAGCACCTCACGAATTAGTAATAGCATGTGTGAGTGATGATGAGTGAAGGAAAGACTTGCTAATCCTAGAATATGGAGAGAAAATAACGGAGGATGGGTTGGCAACAAAAGCTGCCAGTTTCCTAGTTGAATAGCTTTACCTTATCCATAGAAAAGCAGGATAAAGCAGAAAAAGCATAATAAAGCAGATTCTGTTGTGAAGCACAGTTACCAATTCTGGATGGCCATAAAGTGGTCAAGATCAACCCAGAATCAGAAATAAATCATTCCTAAGATATAGATGGCAAGTGTTGACTCTAAGGTGCAATTGGATGCCAACTATCTAAGCTAGTGGGTAGGAAATTAATCAAATAATGATTAATTATTTTATGAGTGGGTTTATTATATTCCAACAAAAATTCATAAAAATTTAAAAATTTTCAAGTGACATAAAATGTCTAATGTCGCCGCTAAAGCACCACTAATGGTTAGCAGATAATAAAACAGTTTATAAAGGAAAACAAGGAGTTGCATCTTTATTAGATTTTGTATAATCTATAGACGTAATCTTAAAAGCTGAGTTAGTGCTGTTGATGACTTAGAAGTTGTAATTCTTCCAAAAGTAGAGAAAGAGCTTGTATTTTACTGCTGCTAGATATACTGATGATTTCTTTTGTCAAGTAGGGAAAGAATTCTTATGTGTGATCGGGGCTTACTTAGCTTTAATCTAACACAGTGGGACTGATGGATTCTTACAGTTTTTAACAGGTAAAAGTAAGTTCCAGTAAAATAATATTTATAAAACAGGTCAAGAAGATTCTTCCCTAGCGTGAATATGATGCTAGTCTTAGAATATTTAAGATCAGCTTGACTCCATGAGGTAACATTGATCTTATTCATGTTGTCACGTCTCCATAATTGTATTTATAAAAAAATGCATCTGCATGGGTATAAAAACATGATCTCGGTACTATGCCAAAGGAAAAACAAGTTACTAGTTGATTACAATTAAATCCAAGAATACTTGGTGCTTTCATTTATAGCAGTTCTGATCTAGATTTTATCTAAGATAAAATATAGTACTATGACTTTTGCTTAGTTTAAGCACACATTTGGAGGCTATTCGTGAACATAAGTATATGATCCTTTAGAGATCAAACAAGGGAATACTTCATCTTCCTAAACTACAATTTATCCTATTTTACTGAAAAAGAGTTTACTCTTAAGACCATACAGTCAAAAGATGTATCTCCATTTCAACCTTCTCCTAGGTTTAACATTATATAACTCTCATTTATATATAATAACTATATCTTCATACAAGTTGAGCCTAGTAAAACATTGGGATAAGTTTGTTGATTAACCAATGTTGTTTGGATACTAAACATATGTCCATTTGACTATATTCTAGCACACATGGTTAACCAAGAAGCTATATTAACTTAGCTTATCCTATAAGACACCCCCCATCTAAATTTTATACTTGGTAAACTAAGTCTCGAACAACTCCATGGTATTAATATATCACTGCAATCATAGAAAATGCATAGTTTAAAAGATTATAGGTTTTTTTATTATAATTCTTTGCTGTAGATTGGAACTGTCCTCCACTATAGACTTTCACCCTCGATTCGCAAATGATTTCGGTGGACACGTGGGGATGTTTTCAACCACAATATGGTTGACTTAAAAGAAACTAAACCCTATCCAATTCATTTCACAGAGCAAGGGTTTCCTGTCTGGTGCGGCCGAACTGTGAGCTCATGGCTGTCGATACTCTCAGTTGCCTTCTCGGTTTTCCAATCCCTTGTTAGCAAGGATTCGTGAGATGAAAAGACTGGTTTTTGAGTGTTTTATGATTGCTGTGGAGAACATAAGAGTGTAGAAAATTTTTCTTTTCTTCATTGATTCAAGGACTGAGTTGGGTTTTTAAGACAAAAAACAGTGGACAGAGTTTTAATCCACGAGCTTCTTCATTCTGGTTAGAGTATCGCTTGTTTTCCTTTGACGTCATGACTCAGGTTTTTACAAATGCATTTGGTGTAGTAACTTCTGAAACAACGTCCTCCAAGGTGCCATCAATTTTCCCAAGGCTTTGCTACCAAGGAAAACGCTAGTAGGTAATGACCTGCTCTTGTCTTTTACATTTGTAAAAAGGAAAATTTATTATTTTTCTTAAAAGATTTTAAGTTGTTAAAAAAAATGGTGGCTTTGTGCAGGTTCTCCTTACAACTCTGTAGGTGGGAAAATCGAGCTTGATCCATCAACTTCCAACCATGCGGACTCTGGTAAGCCCCGGTTGCAAATGAGGGTTTTCTCCTGCATTTGATGTGGTGGTTGAAGGATAAGGATACTTGCTGCTAAAAAGAACTCGGCCTGGGTTTTTACTTGTTAATTTGTTCTATGTGGTGTTTTGTTTTGTAAAGAAAACCCTAAGGGTAAATATGTGCAAGTTCTTGAAGGCTAAAGTAGCCATGATAAAAGGGTTTTAGTGATAGTTCCTTTATGTCCTGGATGATGTAAACTTATTTTGCTTCCTGTTAGAACTCAGCTCTAAGCCATGACAAGGCTGTTTGACCTCTATATGGTTAATTAAGTTTTAAAAAGGATTTTAAATGGTGAAGACCAAGGCTATTTACTCAGTTTAAACTTATAAAAAGATATAGCGTTTTCTACTTGTAAGGAACATAATGGTTATGGTTTTATTTTACTGTTTTGTATAATTAAACTTTGACAGGCCTAAGCCTCAAACTATAATTATAAAGGCCATAAGCCATTACTTCTTATTTGATTTTGTTTTAATCAATTTGTTATAGTGTTATTTTAATTTAATATCATGTAATTTAGAAGGATTTACAGTGCAATGTTTTATGGGAAATTTTTACTGTGTTAAGAGTAAAATTAGTACTCGGTTTTACTCAGAAGGGTTAGTATTTAAAAGACACTACAATTCTGTAATATAATAAATTTTACATGATTAAATTTAGCTCTATTTTTCTATTTTACCTTCAGTGATTTTACAGCTGTTAAATTGTATAAAAAGTAAGTTTATGCAAGTTTGTGAATAGGATGGAACCTCTATTTCGTAACCCTAGGTAAATTGCCTTGAGGTTTACAAAGAAACATTTGTTTTTAGTGCATAAAGAAAATATGATCTTTGTATAAGTTACTATAAGAACTTATAGAATACTATCTAGTTCCAAACCCTAAGTGCTAGTTTGTTTAATGTTCCTATGTTTATTTGTTTAAATTTGTCTATTGTGTTTATAATAACTATTAGTACTAATGATAGTTCTATGGTTAGTATGATTACTAAAGATATTTATATATATAATCATTACTTTGTTTGATGTAGATAAATTCAATAGATAGAGTATGTACTGTTGTTTCTAAGGAATGAATCATAAGCAAACTATAAAAGAAATTATTTACATTTTTCATTCAGAGTTAATAAAAAATTATCACATCTACTTAATCAACCAGCTGTACTATAGTACTACCTATACAAGGCATGGAAAAATAGAGTATGATAATCTATTTCTATTTACTTCTCATTTAGCATAATACTATTGTTTATAATCTACCTATCCCTGACAAAACAATAATATGCATATCTTTGAAAAACTAGTAAACATTTGCTGAAAACAGTAAATAAATTATAAATAACCTGAACAAATAAAAACCTGTTAAATGATGAGGTAACAACAAATTAAGGAGGTTGTTCCTCCCAACCAACTCTTGGAGAAATCTTAGTCTACACTTCCTCAGGACCCCCGAGCCTATTCTTGGTCCTCCTAGTAGAGTATTGGGTGAAGGATGTATCCTTAAGACCTTATGTCACCTGACTGGTCAAATTTCAACAATAATTCAATCTTGCTTATAGCAGTAAGAAATTCAGCCTAACAGCTGCATAAGTTTAGTTCTCGACAATTAACCCCTCAAACTCACTTCAATAAGTTCCCTCCATTGAATTTCTCACGTGCACTTCATTCACACTGAATGATCACCTCTCCAAAAATGAGTAGCCTCAATTGTCTTTAATGGAAAGTTTTATAATAATGCCTAGGTCTTTTGGGTCAGTTTTTACTTAGTGAGCCACTTGCTCCAATTCCCCTTTCTTGGGGAATCATGACCACAAATGTAGGAAAGTTGCCACCTACAACAGTTAGAATTAGTTTTAGGATGCTGCGACTTGTCAGTATACTCTCCAACCAGTCTCATCTACCAAGTGACTAGTTAACACTCTTTTAACAGCTTCCCTAAGCTGTTGTCTCATCATTTATTTATTTATTAATAAAATATTCTGAAATAAATTAATTATTCTTGACCCCACTTGGTCATCAATTACAAACTTAGCATAAAATATAACATAATGTTCCTCAATAACATTAAATTGTTTTGCAAATTGGGGCATGTGACACTTGATCGTAACACTTGGGTCTGATTTTACCAGTCATGGTTTGATGTTCAAGTCTAACATATATCAGATTTGTGGGTGTTCCTCACATGGTTCAAATTCTCAAGAAAATTTTCTCTCTCTTCAGTTGATTTCAGCTGCTCTACATGGGTCTAGTTTTCAATGTCCAACTGTTTATATTTTTGATTCAGTTGAGTACATTATTCTTCTTCCAAAGAGGAATATTCCTCTAGACATAAGCATTTTGTTTGGATTCATAGGTTCACCTACATAGAAGAACCAAGATACTGCATTTGCTACTACATACTGCTACAAATGACAACAATATTTTTTTACAAGTTTTTATTCAAAATTTGTATTCCTGCTTATTTTGAGGGGGGGGGGGGTTCCCAAGAGGTTTTCCCCTGTTTACTTGGTTGTATTAAGCAACATTTTTTTTACTGTCTTTTAGATTGTATTTGTGTGACCTATGGTATTTTTACCAAGGCCCACAGTTGTCCAATTTAGGATTCAGGGGGGGTGTTAGGATTATTAATCCTCCCTTGACCATACTGTCTATTGTATTATTTATCCTAACTTAGGAACCTTAATTAATTATTTGGGTCCACTAGTACCATTGGGTCCACTTGGCCTAATGGGGCCACATGTTACTAGTTAACTGCCACTTACTACATGTGCATGCATAAGTTTGGGTGCCTCCTTAACCAATCCCTGCATTTTAGGAGCCACTGGTAGTCCCAACACTAACCTGCATCAGTTAGGTGGAGTTGGAACTAGTTAATCTTAGCTAGCTTTTAGTTAGTTCACAATCAGTTATCTAGCGCTAGTTATACATGGCTAATGCATGGCTGCATGTGGAGTAGGTGCCTTTCCCACCTACCACACTTAGTTGCACTGAGTTAACTAGTTATTACTAATTGATTGAGTTGGTTGAACATCTAGGAGTTGATCTGTGTTGGCTTGCCAAATTGACAGTCTTTGAACCCTCCAAATCCACATTTGGCCTCTTCGTTTGATCCTTTAACCCCATAAATCCCTCTATATTTTCACATATCTACCCAAATACCCAACAAGTATAGTAAGGTATGATAATTCATCAAAACCCTTTGATCTCCTTTAATTTAATGATTAAATATAATTATTAAAAGACTCATGACTAATTATACTAGATTTTGCAGCATACTTTGATTTCAGCAGTACGCCAAATATCATGAAGATTGTCTATACTTTAGATGTTTCCAGCTCGTTCAAACAAAATCGAGTTCATCCAGTTCAATTCTCGTTGATGACTCACAAATAATCAACGAGATCTTAATCTCTAGGCAATACGTGCCATAAAGATGAAGTTCTGTTATTAGATAACAAATAAAAGCATCTTTCGAGCATAGGAAGGGCATTATGAAAATAGTTGTATCATTAAATAGATGATAGGTTTTTCTACTAATAAATCAGTATTGGTTATCTTAGTTCATGAGCTATAAAAATCAATGGATCGAAAATGTAAAGGGGATACAGAAGGGATAATGGATAAGAAGAATTGCGCTGGTCACGTGTTGGTTTTCTGAATTGAACAGACGTCAATTCATACAATGTTGTTCTTATTATTTTAAGTAATGATACATATGTTTCTTTACACTGTAATTTTATTTGTTTTATGTTGCTAATGTTTTATTCGATTTGGAATCATGGTTATTGCTTAGGGTTTAGTTTGCAAGTCGTTTAAGGACTTGTGGCTTTCTTGGAAAGGATCCACCAAGAAGACCATAAGCCCTTCCTTTGTAAATTTAATTCTTGTATAGAATAATTGTTATTTTTTGTTTTCATTAGAAGAGAGAATTGTAGTTAGTAAGACTATTAAGTGGCTGTAGAAAGTAGATTTACATATGTTTGAAATCTGAGTCCTTTCGTTGTGTGATGAATATTGAAATAATGTGCACAAATTTTTGATAGGATTAAGAAATGAGCTCACATGTTTGGGTAGATTTATTTGAAGTATTATTTTAACTTTCTATTATTATAGATTTGAACTGTATTCATTTTGTTGTAGTTTCAGATTCTAGTTTTTTTCATGTATTACTTTTTGCAAATTTGGGCTTTCAAATGAAATAGACTTGTATTTTAATTATAGGATCTGCAGATTTGATTTGTTTTATCACAGCTTAGAATCTAGGTCAATTCAAGTATTTCTTTCAGTAGAATTGGATTTTTGAATATAGTTTTAGACTTGGTAATAATATCCTCTGCAAACTTCATTTATCTTACTGTAGTTTTAAATGCAAGTTTAAATTAGAATAGTTTCAATTATAAGTAGTAATTCATTTTAAGATTGAATCGAACAATGAACTTTATGCTGATATAAAACTTAACAAAACTCATGCTAAGACAATCTATTAATTTGATAACAACATTAAGATATTAACTAAAAGATCAATTTCTAGTTCACTTTCTATCACCTGTTTCGTTTTCTGTGTCATTACATAGTTTTATTCTTACTTAATTTAGTTTATGAGTTATATTAGAATAAGTGGTTTTCATTAGTTTATTTTCATTTGTGAGGATATGCTTTAAGGGTAGGATTGTATTGAAATCAGTTTGAACATTATTTCTTTTTTGCAATTATGTTAGAGCTTGAAATTTGAATGCTTTGTAAATTTTAGATATGAGAGTATTTAGTGAGCATTAGGACCTTAAATTTGAATAAAGTTGATGATCAATAAATTAAGAATCTTAGTATTAAATATTTCAAATACTTTTTAGATTAGCTTAGATAAGGTTAGGCTAAGCTTTGATCCTGCACATATAGTACTTGTGCCTCAAAGGTTACCTCCCTTGGTTGACATTTTATGAAGGCTATTTGTAGTGATATATTTAGCTCAACATTTGGGCGTCATTTCCAGGGAGGTGCTAAAGGGGTTGGAGTCTAGGTAGATAGGCTGCTTTTACATTACATAATAAGGGGGAGGGGAGAACGGTAATACGAGAGGTAAGAACCTATACATCCACTATAGTGGGCTGCCCCAAAGCCTTGTTGTTCCTTTTCCACACAAGTTTGTTTTTATGCAAATTTTGATTTATTTATAGTTTAATTTTAGGCATATATGTTTTTATTTTTGAAATTTAGGTAGTTTCCTTTCCTGTAGTTACTTTTGATGCAAGCGTGTTTTTCCTTTCAATAGTATGCAAGAGTGCTTTCTCTTTCCACAAAAGTAATATTTCTTTCAAGTAGGATCATTTTTTATCTTATGGCTTCATAGTGTAGAGTTGGATTGCTTTCATTTCAATATTAGTTTTTGATTTTAGGCCACTTGAAACCCACAACAATTAATTCCAACTTATTTTCTTTGCTTTCAAGTTATTTACATTTTTGTAATGCATGCATTTGGTTTTCCACAAATAGTTTAATTTTAGCTTTAAAATTAAAAAAAAAATCCATTGGGGTGCTATAAGAACCTTGTTACTAACCCATCTATGAAGCAGGACATTTGAACTAATACCAGTATTAAGAATGTTCAAAAATTTGTTGACTAGAGATGGGATTATTACCACAAGGAGCTTCTTCAATCCTTGTTGTAGTATCAGGTCCATATTTGAAGAATAATTCATCTTCCAAAGTGTGAAGCAAATCAATAAGTATCCTCAGCATGTCGATCTAGATCTATTCATCTCTCCTTCCTCATTTGTGAAGGAGCCCAAGAATCGTGGGTAGTAGTTGAGGACGAACGACAATTAGAACTTGAAATTGCAGAATTCCTTGTTTCCTTCGTACCAGATGAAGAATATCAACTTGGATTAGAAATAAAGGATAGTAAATAAGGAAGCCAAGAAAGTCAAGAATCTATTAAGTCATCGATTGAATCAGTTTTCCAACTCTAGCCTTTTACTTTTCAACAACTTTTGAAATCCAGATCATATGAGAAGCTAGTTCTTAATGTCTTGGTATTTGTTCATATACATTATGTGAATAAGAATGTTCTATAAATCCTGACTTGTAGCCGATTACACTGGAAGTATGCATATACTTGAAAGAATATTTCTACTTTTAGTAGAATAGGGTAGTGTAGGAAATAAAAATAAATAAATAAAGATAGGAATAAAAGTAAAGAAAAAATAATCTTTACTGTGAAAACCAGTTGTCTGGCACAGTCTAGCAGGTTTCTAGTTAGAAAACCAGGTTACTAGATAGCTAGACTCCATAATAAATTATTTTGGTGATGTCTACTTATTTATGCAAAATCATTTGTAGTTCTGTGCTCAGCTAGATGATGGGAGATTTATTAAGGCTCTCCTTCTAGCAAGTTTCAACCCATCGACTTCAAAACATTTTTTGGGTCTGAAACTTGAAACATTTTTAGGTACCCTAGAGCGTGCATGCCTCAATGGAAGGAATCCTTATCATGTGCGAAGCAAATACATTAATGTTTCTTAGCAAGTGAATTCTACAGTTCATTCAACTCCAACAAATCTATTCATGACTGTTAGGATGTACAAAGTGCCTTGATTTTCATTAACATTGAGGGTTGAACATATCGCATTGGTTAACAACTTTTCTCATTGGTTGGTAATCCAATGATTTCTATCTATGTTCGACACCAACAAAATTTATTCACATAGGTAGATTTGCACAAATAAAAGGACGTGGATGAATACCTTGCAGTTCTTTACTCTGTAATCATGGATAGTTCCAGTAGTTGCAGCTTTTATTTCGGTATAGAGTAGTATATTCCTCTATTTTCTATAGAAAGCCAGTAACATTCAACATAGTGAACAACCTATCAAAAGAAACATTCACATTCTTGTAGCAGCACAATATTTGGAGCAAAGCAAGCCTGTAGCTTCTCACAGAAATTCCATTCTGACATAGTAACTACAACATGCAGCAGAAACTCCTAACAACCCAAAGTATCTCTGATGAACTTGGTCCAGTGAGATAAAATTCATCTAAGGTAACGATCCTTTCTTTCGATTTATTTATTTCATTAAATCTAAGGAAATTTCATTATGAATTCTACCTACGTACTTTCTAAGCCTATTTCTTTTTACCTTTTCGAATATAAATCCTTTTATCCTACCTCTATTTGTCATCATTCCACAACCATCCTTATATCTTATGAATAGATATTCATCTCTATGGAACATAGTGCCTAGAGGTGAAGATCTTATCACCTTAAAAATGTATGATGACATTTCCTCTATCCATGCAACAATCGATTCATTCCTTCATGTTTTCATACACAACAATTCATCATTGCACTCACAGTTCAATATCTTCATAAAATTTTTATGCGGAATGCATTTTTAATGATCGTGAAGTACGAGCTTATGAATTACCATTACATCCAAAGCATTAGAAGCCTTGAGAAAATCTCTTGATACTTATTATATGCCTATCCAATAACCTCCATCATTTTCCTAGTTTATGTTTCACCCTCTATTTACTATCCAAATTACACTCTCAGAACAAATGGGGAGAAAGGGAGTTGAGCGTCATGAACCAGTTTCTGTATTTGTGGTAGAATTCCATCCTGAGTTCAATGTATGCAAGGAAAAATTTGAAGGCACCTACTATAAATTCTTCCAAAAATTTTAGGGGCATGATGATGAAGTAGCACTAAAATTCGCACAGGGGTTTGTTGGGAAAGTCGTGCACATTGGCGATTTTATCATGACATTGTCTGAGAAAAAAATGTTCATGCCATTGGTCTACCTTGTCGCGGGGAGAATTGGTTTAAAAATAAACCTATAGAATGTGCAGTATGTACCAGGTTTTTAAAGGAGGAGCATCAGTCTGCAAGCTAGAAAAATGGTTTCCCTCGTGACTGGATGAAGGATGAATGGTGAAATGTGCTATATGTGTTGCAGAAACACTTAACCTGTGAAGGGAAGTATGCAATTACTTTGAATTATCATGTCTTCCTTCTTCTGCATTTCAAAGATGAATTGGAAATGAATTTCCTATATTTTCTTCGCAAAAGTCTAGCTAAGATATCAAGACAGGTTCAGAAGCACTCTGGTAATCCTTACAATAGTCTCTACCATCATGGTTTGATTATCAATCTTATTGAATATGAATTGTGTATTCTGAAGGATACCTGGGCTAATTTTGTGGACAGATTTCGGGGTCTCCCTTCATCTGAAATCCCTCATTCTCCACATATTCAAGTTTCTCCTCAGACTAAAGGTCATAAATTAGAACCCGTTCCTCACCTAGAGCTAGAACCACCCCTAATTGATCTTTTCTCCTATGTATTATGAAAATCCAAAACGAAACGACCTTAGCCGGAAGGCCCCATTGTCGCAGAATCCACAATGCTATGGAAAACCACCAGAAGTATGACAAGATAACTTGTTAAAACCTCTAATCCAACCCTCGATGTACAACCATCTGTTTTGGTTGATCTGAAAGAATCCACTGAGTTGAAACCAAAACCCTCTAAGAAGAAGAAAGAAATCTCTTCAGATCCATTTTCTTTACTTGAGCATAGTTCACCTCAGAATGATTTTCCTGAATTTGATTTTCCTTCATTAAACCATCTTAACAATGACCCTTCTGAATTTGAAAAGGTTGAGCCTATCCATAAACCCTGTTGCCGCCTTTTCACACACCTGGGTCACATGGCAGAAATCTTCAAGCCACTCGGTGTGTCCTTGGGGGCAAGTCTTGAGTCAAGGTTGCCACCTTGTTCTTGACTCCTCCATTTAGGCTCAACTCCTAACGAAGCCAAGGGGGGTAGACCCTATTAAGTTGCTAAGGATGATTTCTTAGTGTGATGATGTTAAACTGAATCAATTACTTAGGATTTTGAATACTTTAACGATAGACAATTAAAGATGACGAGATGCGAAAATAAGCACACGAAAGCACAAAGCTGATACACAATATATATATGAAGCAAAAAATGACCAATGCCTTAAAATGGATTCAAATCAATAAGATCAATGTGATTGCATGTGCTTGGAGTGAATGTTTTGCGATTGCATCTTGGTATGTTTTAAGTTAAAAATGAAGTATGAGTTGATTAAATTAGGCAAAAGGGGGGACTCCAGATATACCCGAGAGTACTTGGAGTATGTCCAAAACTAAACCTTCACGGCTACCCGCAAGGAATATGTGGGCTGAAATGGAGTCTTTGGGGCTATTGTTCGTAACGCACCCGTTAGGGTGTGACAGAGATCGGCACCCTGAGGTCACTTTTTAGAAGTTCCCTCTTGCTTTGGGTATTTTGCCACCGTAGAGGTTTGATCTAGGTGTTGGATTTTCACCTGATGGTTTGTTAATTGGGGAGGGTGAGTCCTAATTATGCTATTCACCCAAGTGCTTTTGATACAGCTTGGATGATCGGATGAACCGCAGCCAAGTGCAGAGCATACACACTAGAGTCTCGTAAATTTTAACAAGTTTTAAACTGGGTGTTCTTGTTTAAAAGAAAAACCCTCCAAGAACCTCTTTCGATCCAAGTGGATCTCAATCGAGGAATAGAGGAGGGGTAAATTTTATAGTTGCTTATAAACAAAATATAGAAGAAATCAAACAGATACACAATTCATATTTCTTAATTAATCCTACCACGAATCTCTTTCCCCTTTCGGGTCAATCGAGAAATCGTGGGGTAAGTATTACGATTACTTTGAAATGTGAGATATGGAGTATGGAATTAATAAAAAGATCAAGTATACTACCCTACAAATCAGATCAATTCTAGTAAAATAAATAAGCATAAAATGACGAAAAGGGCACTGACGTGAATCCCCCCAGGGGGGATGGGGAATGGGCTCGAAAGAGCCTATTCCAAAGAAAATTTTATTTATTATTGGTTACAATATCAGAGAACTGATAAATCAGAAATTTCTTGGTCCTTATACAGGCTGAAACCAAGTTTTTACAATTTTGCAAAACAATTAAGATTTTTTTGGCGAAAAGGGAGACCCTTGTGGGGATTTGAACGCTCCTGAGACCACTTCGGACAGCAGATTCCCTTTCTTTTTGTTAGAACTGATAAAGGAAACCGAGCAAGTTAGAATAACATATGCCCAAAGGAACTTTAAGAGTACCTTTGGATCAGCCTACTTTATCTAAAAAATAATGCGGTTAAACTAGCTAAAACGACGAAAAAGGAAGGTCCAAGGGAACCAAGATTTCCTTGGGATCTTGGCTTACTGTTTGTGTAGCCAATTAAATTGCACTGATATTGCAGAATATTAAAATTATCGAACAGCAAATGAAACTACCTTAACAACAAGCTATTAATTTTCACTAAATTGCTTGCGAAAATAAGGTACTTTTAGCTAGATCTCTTGAAATTGAACTTTAGGTGCAAAAAAAAACTAAGATCTAGAATTTGGGAGGGATATTACTGATTATATCTATGTGTATTTTTATTAGTGAGATAGATCAGAGTAATAAGAAACCTTTTAAGTAACCAATTTGAGGAAAATTTTAGATTTTAAAGGAGAGAAAGGGGAAGAAAGGTGCTTGTTGTTGAAGCAGATCTGCAGAGGAAAATTGTTAGTGGAATGCAGAGGGGAAATGTCTTCACAAAAATTTGTATGCATAGTGGATTCAAACTAGATCCACAGCTCATCCAATCATTAGATCCACAGCTCGTCCAATCCTTGCTACCTGAAAGCTAAACACACAATCCTGCACAAAACTTCATGAGATCTGGATATATATATGAAAAAGAAACAATAATTACATGCAAATAAACTTATTAAACATGTATAATCAAGATATTCTAACATATATTATATGAGATATAAGAAAAACAAGTAACCTTACTTGCCCAACTATACTCCTATTGATTCAGTTGAATCGTTCAAGCCAGACAGGTTTCAGATGCAGAAATTGAGAGAAAAGCCGGCAACATCAATAGCCATAAGACAATGCTTAATCCACACATATGAGAGCATTACACAATTTAGCCTCCAAAGCTTCTTTATTTCAACAATCGAAATATTACAACAGTATTGAAATGGCAAGCCCTTCAGTCCAGCTCTAACTAGCTTGGAAGAGGGAGCCTCAAGCAGGATATATACAATTGGCAGGCCATCCAGCCCAGGGGGGCGCAATTCCTCATGGAATCAAGTGAAATCAACTGATGGAGAGTTCATCAATGTAGAATTGAAGCTGAACTGAGCCTACTTGTCAACCGGGGGCCTGATCTGGCTGACACATCAACCCATACACTGACACATTGACCCAAAACTCATCCAGATGAGCCAAAACGTGTTGAGGAGAGAGGGAGGGCGAAATTCCCCATAAAGGATGCTCAAAATCAACTCTATATCTAATTTGATCACCTCCTTCAGTCAAGGATTTTTCAGATCCAGTCAATCTGCTTCAGATCTGACTGATTTCAATCAAATCGACTGAGAATCCATTGATTTATTGATTTTGGATTTGCTCCATTATTTATCAATTTATTAATTAAAATAATCAATAATTGATTTTTGGGGCTTTCTAACCTGAGTAATGGAAGATCATTCAAAACTTAGGAAATAGTGGGTTCATGGGTTTACATGGTGCTCTTAGCTTGAAAATGAGCACCAACATGACTGAAATCGATTATTTGGCCCACTTTTATTACAAAATCAATTTTTCCGATTAAACTATTAAAAAATAGCCTAAGTTTTGGAAAAATTAAATTTTAATAAAAAACACTGAAAAAACTAAAAAATTGAAAAATTGAAAAACACCTAGGGGGACTTAGACATGTTCATATGACTCAAAAAATGATGTCTAGCATGATTATACATTGACACATAGACTCTAATAACCTCAATAGGCCTAAATGCCAAGTTGACCACCCCAACTTTGGAGTTATGGAGTGAAAAACTCAGAAATTATCAGTCGTTTGTTCAACAACCAATAATAAACAAGGGAAAAAACACACTGGGCTGATCGGATTGACAAATGAAGTCTAAGAGACCAAGTCTTTTACAGACACTATCATGCTAGAAAATTTATTACAATTTCCCCATGGGGTATGAACATGTGATATGATACAACAAGCACTTCCCAGAAGTACTTCCAAAGGTCTCTTTGAAGTCCGAACAAGTCAACCCTGTCCGGTTCACCAGGCTCACTTGATAACAAACCACTAAGTACAACTTAGGTGGTAACAAACCCATGTCTCCTAAGATTGGCCATGTTGAATATAACCCATAATTGCTTGATATTCACCGATTTGACTATGGTACTCCTGAAGATGACCTTCCCAAAACTGAAATCCATACTACTGTGTCTACAACCTATGTAATTTCTCAAATCCAGGAAAAGAACAAGGAAATAGAACAACTAAAGATATCATTGGAAGAGTGTAATGTTCTTGATTGACATATTAAGGCCGAGAATGAACAACAGAAGGTGACCAACAAAAAATATGTGGAATCCATTGATGAATTAACGGCATGTAGCCTTCATCTTGGAGAGAAATATGAGAAATTGACTGCCAAGCATAAGAAGGCAATCGATGCCAATAAATGCCTTGCAAAGATAGGAAGGATTTGGAAAATAGAGGGCTTAAAACATCTTGCTCACATCAGCATGTTAAAGAAGAAACTCAAAGCTAGAATAGATCAAGCTAGTGAGAAGCTGAATACTACTGTCAAGCAATCATAAGTTTTGTCAAGCCCAGTTTTGACATTTTGAAGATTCTAATAGGTATGTTTGCATGGGGACATGAAAATACATAGGAGTGGAAGAGTGAGAGAACATGCTACTGAGAAATTGGATATAATTGTCAATACATCCTAAGTTTTGTCAGAATTATTGGGAAATAGTTTTGAAATTTTTGAATTTCTAAAAAGGCATTGTTGCATGAGGACATGCAAATACATAGGCGTGGGAGAGAGTGAGACAACAATCCATTGAAAAATTGGATATATTTGTCAATACATCCTGAGTTTTGTCAGAAGTATTGGAAATTAGTTTTGAAATTTTTGAATTTCTAAAAAGGCATGTTTTCATGAGGACATGAAAATACACAGGTGAGGGAGAGTGGTGGCTCACCAAATTGACACTATTTGCACCCTCCAAATCCACTTTTGGCCTCTTTGTTTGATCCTTTGACCCCATAAATCCCTCTATATTTTCACATATCTACCCAAATACCCAACAATTATAGTAAGGTATGATAATTCATCAAAAACCTTTGATTTCCATTAATTTAATGATTAAATATAATTCTTAAAGGATTCCTGACTAATTATACTAGATTCTCTAGGATACTTTGATTTCAGCAGCAGGTCAGATATCATGAATATTTTCTATAATTCATATGTTTCCAGCTTGTTCAAACAAAATCGAGTCCATCCAGCTCAATTCTTGTTGATGACTCACAAATAGTCAATGAGATCTTCATCTCTTGGAACTACGTTCCATAGAGATGAAGATCTGTTATTAGATAACAAATCAAAGCATCTTTCGAGCATAGGAAGGGCATTATGAAAACATTTGTATCATTAAATAGATGATAGGTTTTGTTACTAAGAAATCAGGATTGGTTATCTTAGGTCCTGATCTATAAATATCCATGGATCGAAAATGTAAAGGGGATAGAGATTGGATAATGGATAAGAAGAATTTTGCTGCTTAGGTATTGGTTTTATGAATTCAATAGAGGTACATTCATACAATGTTGTTCTTATTATTTTAAGTAATGATACATATGTTTCTTTATACTTTAATTTGATTCGTTTTATGTTGTTAATGTTTTCTTCATTTTAGAATCATGGTTGTAGCTTAGAGTTTAGTCTGCAAGTCATTTAGGACTTGTGGATTTCTTAGCAAGGATCCACCAAGAATACCATAAGCCCTTCCTTTGTAAATTTAATTCTTGTATAGCATAATTTTTGTTACAGAGATAAATTCCTATGGCTTGGGGTACCACAACAGATAGCTTGACTCCAGAAATCAATCATTTCCTATATTCAAGAGAAACCAAATATCTAACACTAAAGGATCTTGATTCATACCTTATTTCAAGCAGTTGATGTAGATCCCCGTTGAGCTTTCCAACTATAGCTTGAATTGATAAATTGCTTCCTCAACATTCAGTAAACAAGACAAGCATGCTATATATAATCATGTTAGATCTACTCTAGCATATATAATCAATAACATATAAGCATTTGAAATCATCCATGGTTCAAATATTCATTCAAATACACATTATTGGACATGAAGAAGGCCGTAAACATATGCCTCTTGAAGACAATACCTGACGCATAGGAGTATAAATCACCCAAGTAGCAGAGGTTGAGTGTTGAGTGTGACAGCTTGCACCATCCCCGAATCCTACAAAGATGGAATACTCCATTGATATCTGCCATAAAAAATAGAAGCTAATCAGCAAACCCGATCACCATAAGAAAAACCTAACTATGAAAAATGTTGTACACTAATATACAATAGTCAACCCTGGATGAAAATCATGCATAGTAATTTTTAAGATGGAGCCCATTTCTAGGCTCTACCAAGGCCGTCCCTTCATAATGTAATAGCTCATAAGCACCCTTCTCTAACACACGTTTAACCACGTAAGGACCATGCCACATGGGGTTGAATTTTCTTTCCCCCAAGGGTTCTTTAGCTTGATCCCACAAAAGGACCAAATCTCATTCACTAAACTTCCTTGGACGGATAGATTTATCATATTGGACCTTAACGCGACGCTTATTCACCTCTAGAGCCATTAAAGCATCTCAACGCTGCTCTAAATGGACCAAACGTTCCTCAAATGGGGAAGTGTCTGGTAAGAGTTCTATGGCTAGCTTCAAAGAAGGGATTTCTCACTCAACCGACAATACAAACTCCACTCCATGTACAAGCTGATATGGAGAAAAACTGGTGGCAGTATTAATCGCGGTCCTATAAGCCCACAAAGTAGGATATAACATGATATGCCAATTGGTCTTGCTTTGTGTGATGGTTCGTTGGAGAATGGACTTGAGTGATTTGTTCACTACTTCAACCTATCCATTCACTTGAGGGTAATAAGAAGAAGAATGCTCCTTCTTATACCCTAACTTCGAGGCCAACTCTTCCATCATCCGATTTTGAAAGTGCCTACCATGGTCAGTGACAAGCTCTTTCAGAATACTGAACCGAGTAATAATCTGGTTGAATACGAAGTGTGCGGCTGTCTCACCGTCAGATTTAATTGTGGGCATAGCCTCAGCCCATTTTGTGAAGCAATCAACAGCCACGATAATATGTTGATGCCCCCCAATGAACCCTAATAAGTGACTAGACTTCACGCAAAAGATGCACTTGTGAGGATTTAACCTGACCAAATAATGGCGGCACATTTCAAACACTAATCTCAAATGGTAGGAATGATGCATCCTCTCACGAGAATGAGTAGCAAGGTCATCCAAAAAGATTTCAATAATCGATTTGAGATCATGGAAGATGAAGGTCATAGCTCACTGAAAAGTGGCTTCGACGTTTTTAAGGCTGAAAGGCATCTTTTGATATGCAAAGGTACCCCAAGGACAAATAAAGGCAGTCTTATGTTGGTCTTCAGGTTTGATCTGTATCTGATTGTATCCAAAAAATCCATCCATAAAGGAAAATACCTCGCTTCCCGCACACTCATACAAAATTTGATCAATAAATGGTGTGGGAAAATTATCCTTGACTGGCACGATTCAAGTCATGGAAATCAGTGCATATACGGATCGTTCCCTACTTCTTATTGACCAGAATGGGGTTTGAACCCCACTCCATTAAGGGAATAGGATAGATAAAATCGGCATTCAACAGCTTTTCTATCTTAACCATAACTATGGGTGCTTTCCTAGGATTCACCACACGTAAGTGTTGTCGAACAGGCTTAGAATTGGGATAAGTTTTAATTTCATGCTCAACAATGTGAGGGTTGATACCTGGCATTTCCTCAGATGACCAAGCAAATACATCACGAAATTCTTTGAACAGCTAAGTATACTCTTGAATATCAGCATGGGAACATTCTGCCCCAATATAGACATTTTCAATCTTGCCAGGATCACGAGAGATATTGATAGGAATGGTAGGAGATATATTTTCCATGTTTCCATCAGCCATTGGACCAGGAGAGCTTAATGGAACCATGTGACTACCAATTGTCTCACTAAGAACCTCCCTAAAGTCCTCACGCTCCAAACGGTCAAGCTCAGGAAGGAAGTAAGATCTATGATGCAACTCTTCCCAAGGTGGCTCAACCCTAGACATGGCCTCAATAATAGCTTCATCTGAAGGAAAAACACTATCAAGGTAGTCATGTGCGTGAGAAGACTGAACTGCCCATGCAGGAAGCACATATGGGTCCTCCTCCTTTGTCCGTGAAGAGGAAAAATGAAACTTTGCAACACATTCAAGATTAGCTTGACATGCTATCATAGTTGCAAGAAACGACACGTCCGTTCCGATGGGCTCACACGAAGGACTCGGTGTAGGAAGAATCCAAGGATCTTCCATATGAGTGGTGCGAAAAGACACCGAACATAATGATGTTGAAGCCTCACTGAAAGTAGACCTAATCATAAGAACAGGTGCAGGACAACTAAATGATCCCATAAGGGATGGCTACATGCCCACACCCACACTCCCAGTTGTCGGCTAAGAGTGCGCGACAATCGAGATAGAATCTCCCGAAGATGCAGTAACACACGGATTCTTGAATGACATTTGATCAATCGTAACTATCTTCCCATTAAATGGAAAGCATCCAACTTGGAATAGAGAATAAGCTACGGATTGCATACTGTACATCCAATTCCTACCCAGTAACTGATTGTAGTCAAGGGGTGCATCAACCACCTTGACCTTGATCGCGACGGTCTTCCCTCCCAAATGGACCTTAAGAGAAGGAAGAATGTCATGTGATTGAAATAATCTACCATCAAACGTAGTCAACATGGTAGCGGATTTAGACAACTCAGGGGAACCCAAACCCTTCCAACACTCCAAAGACATCACAGAAGTAGCAGCGCCTTCATCAATCACAGTGCGCTTGATGGTCTTGTTAAGACATTCTACATGAATCAGGAGAGACACATAGTAAGGCAAGTGAGGCTGTAGTCCTGCAGTTTCAAATTTGATGATGGAGGAAGAATTATCATCGTTAACCCCAAGAGCAGAAAGAAAAGATTTCCTTTGCGAAGGACAACTCTAAAGTACTTCAAGTGCAGACATCACACAAGGAGTGTGGCCCAAATCCTCAACAACAGAATAGTTCTGGGTGGCTCGGGAATTAGGATTGTGCCCTAAATGCTTAAGGAATCCCTTAGGAATGCGAGGAGCAACTTCAGGTTTATCCATAGGTTTTTCATTACGCAAAGGACTCTCGGGTGGGGTAGGTTCCTTTCTAAGGTCCGGTTGTGACAAACCATAGTCCTTTGCACGAGTCACAACCTTAGCAGCACACACCATGTTGATGCAAGCATGACCACTACAAGCTTCCGGCGGATCTCGATCTACACCAGACTGATCATGGGTCCTCAAGTTGATATTTTGATTATGAGGTAAAGGGTTAGTCAGCACAGCTAGGCCCTACGATATGAACCTCGAGGCTTCTTCTATGTGAGGGCACAAGTGAGTGAGGTGGTCCTCCTTACATAACTTGCAAGGAAACTTAACCTTACGTTTAGGATGCTTGTCCCCCCCAGCAGTTTGGGTGTTCTTGTCATTAGAATTGGAATTTATATTATTATTCCCACCCTTACAATTGATTTTACCCTTCTTCTTATTCCTTCTGGGTTGTTGGTTACCCTTCTGGTCCAACGATTGTACTAAAAGCACACTCGCCATTTGGGTGGGTTGAGACAAAGCTGCAGCTTGTCCCGAATCATATTGGTTGATAGATAATTGACTGACCTGTTTCACAACCAAATCCATAGGTTTGGTACTTGTACAACCAACAATGCCATCAGCATGTGGTCCAGGTTTGACCTTAGGGTGGAAACTAGAACGCGGAGCATTAGGAATGATCTCATATAACAAACCGGATTGAGCATAAATCAAGTCCAATTCCTGTGCCGTAAAAATGGCTTGTTCCTCATTCTGAACTTCAGATGTAGAAACATCCTTCGCTATATAAGGTAGTAACGACTTAAGGAACCACTTGAGGAGAAAATCTGGTGGTATGAAGGCTTTAATCAATCTCTTCCGTCTATGCCACTCTTGGATATGGTCTGAGATATGCGTGGCTTTATCTTGCCGAAATGTCGACAAGAGTTCCGTACCAACGTCGTAATGCACTGGTAGCTGGAAGTGTTGAGAAAATTCATAGCTAGGTCATCAAACAAAGTGAATGCCCCCCTAGGTAGCTCTATGTACCATTTCACGGCAGGCCCGGTGAGGGTGCGTTGAAATATCCTTAAACGAATCGAATCTTCATGTAAGGAGTTAGAAGAGCACCATAGGTGAAATGTAGTAACATGTTCACTAAGATATTCTCCTGGTTTGCCCTCGAACTTGGGAATGTCCGAGGGAATATTTGTAGGGATAGCCAGCCAAGCCGGGTCATAAGATACTGGATCATTCGTTAGTCTCGACAAGTCAGGAAGATTTAACGTTGCGAGGAAAGGGAGCCTAGGTTGAGCAGGTCTATGAGGCGCTCCTTGATAATTTTGGTTCACATAGGACTAATTACCGTAACCACCATGGCCATGGCCATAGTATCCTCCTCCTGTTTGACCCATGTAGGGTGGCATGGAAGCACCATAATGTGGTGTACCTTGACTATTTGGGGCTACAAAGCCATAATTTGGGGAGTAAGTGGGTTGTTGATACCCGTACCCATAAGGTGAATAACTTTGTGCATACTGTGGTCCATAATAAGTCCCATGATATGTCCCATGAGAAACTCCTTAGGTAGGAATAGACGTTCCAAAAGTAAGAATATGACCTCCAGAAGTAGGAATACGACCTCTCGATACAATAGGAGGTACTTGACTCTGAGATAGAACTACGCGAGTAGCAATAGTATGCACATGACTCATAGCAACATTCTGGCCTGAAAGACCATGTGAATGTGGAGGAGGAATAGCATTTGAAGAACCAGGAATAGAGGATGAAGGTATATGTGAAATCACGTAAGCAGTATTCCCCACAGTCGCTCGTCTTGGATCTGGTATCCGAATAGGACTACCAGCACTAGGTCTAGGATGAACATGTGATGTAGCCTCCACCGCTGGGATGGAGGGTGCAATGTGACTCGTGCTCCCAAATCTCTCCACATGGAAAGGAATGGGAATGCCCCTAGGCATTGTGCTAGGATCAAATTTCGACTTCGCATGGAATGCCGGGTCATGTGTAGGGATGCCAAGCATGCCATAACTAACATAACTAGTGCTTGCAGGTTCATGATGAGTCTTGTCGCTCGGCATCCAATTTCGATGACTTGTGGATGAGGGATCATACCCAGAGTGTGTAGGTATATCATGTGAAGGAGTGAACCTAGAGTGTGTAGGTATATCAGGTGAAGGATCATACACAGGGGTAGGATCATCTTCCCCAACCTCCTGAGGTGGAGAAGACAACTCAGGAATTTCATCTTCATGATCTCCCATCATGTGTGAATCAATGTGAGAAGTAGTCTTCCTGGACTGTCTATTTCTCTCTCCCAAAGGAGGAGGATATGTAGAAGGATAAATTCCTACTAAACGAGAAGAATGGCGGTGTGCCACACCCGAATCCACAATGAATCAAAAAATGAAAAAGACTCTCTAATTATGCAAACCATAAGCAAACTATCATGCATAGGGCATACACCAATATAATCTAAAGCCAAACACAAGAAAAAAAGGGTAGGATATGTGAGCTCCCGAATGAAGCAGGTATGTCTCTCCTAGGAGAGGCTTGAGAATCCCATACACAACAAGTGAAGGTTCGTAACCAATTATTTTGGCCCTTAGCTTCAACGCATATAGCGACTGTGTTGTCCAACCCCAACCTAGCCGTGGAACCTGTAGAATAACCCCTACAAAGTACCCCCTCGATAACCTAGGTAAGGAAACTAAGGTCACCTCAATATAATCAATGCTCAGGTGGACAGTCACAGGCGTGATTGACCGTATCGGTAGGGTAGCAATGCCCAAAACTCTCGAAAGATCCCTCAGATACAAATACAATCCTGGAAATATCTCCGGTGCTACTCAGTTATGAATAGGGGTCATCCCAATCAATAACCGCTCACACTTCCTCGTGCTTAACTCCCTTGTAAGAGGATGATCCTGAGAAACATTAATTATACCAACGAATTTCACACTCTCACTTGGACAGACACATACATGTTGTTGTTTAGTGGTCTTGGACAATTTACTCACAATGAACTATTCCAAGACCCTAAAACCTAATCTTGTTGGTGTACCCTATAAAAGAAAATAGTGTAATCCATTTTAATTAAGCATTGATTTTATTTGGCTTTATTATTCAAAAAAGGTAGATGGCCGTGCAACCAATGGTGTAATGACGCAACCCGAAGTAAAATCATACACCTAACAATCAATGCAAATGCATTGTGTCGAATGAAAAACAGGGCATGCTACTACGTGAAATGAAAAATTTTCTTCAAATGACAAATGAAGTTATTCCTATATGAAATCCTAACTAATACTTCTCTAAGCAAACCTAGTGCAAGTACCATGCAAAGTGCAAAGTGCAATGCTTAATGATGCAAAGAAGTAAATATTTTTGGATTTTTTGAATAAAAGTGAGATACTAAAGCAAAAGAATGATTCTACCACCCCTAGACTCTACAAGCACAATCAAACAACACTCACGCAAAGTACTAAGGTAAAAGAAATCTAATGCACTAATCCCAAAACAAAAAATCAAAAATGAAATGACAAGAACATTCTTAAAAGAGAAATTTACCCTAAAAAAAAATGTCTCTGGTTAGAAACAGAGGTGTATACAGACTCTAGCAGTATCAAAGGAGACTCAGCAATCATCAAAATTCACCCAAAAACAATCCATCTTCCTCTAAAAGGAAAAACTCAGGGCATACGCGATTGTTCACAGTGAACCCGCGTATGTACGCAGATATAGCAGTCAAAGCCACATGTATATGCGACTGTGAGTTAAGAACTCATGTACAAGAAGAAAAATGTATAAAAAGAAAGGCAAACAGATAAAATGAGACAAAATTCACACCAATCAGACACTACTAGGCAAACATGCCCCCAGACCCGACTCAGAAATAGAGAAATAAGAGCAATTCAAGAACATTGAATGTCGATAAAAACCCAGAAAGGACAACTACTAGGAACTCCCCAGCGAAGTCGCCAATTCTGTTACAGAGAGAAATTCCTATGGCTTGGGGTACCACAACAGACAGCTTGACTCCAGAAATCAATGCTTTCCTATATGCAAGAGAAACCAAATATCTAACAATAAAGGATCTCGATTCGTACCTTATTCTGGACGGTTGATGTAGATCCCCGTTGAGCTTCCCAACTCCAGCTTGAATTGATAAATTGCTTCCTCAACATTCAATAAAGAAGACAAGCATGCTATATATAATCGTGTTAGATCTACTCTAGCATATATAATCAATAACATATAATCATTTGAAATCATCCATGGATCAAATATTCATTCAAATACACATTATTGGATAGGAAATGATATTTCTATTAATATAAAACAAAGATTGAGACAACCTCTATCGGCACGTCTATGAATCGGAGAAACTGAGTCCCCCACTTGGGCCTCCACCACTTCAATCCTCCATCTCTCAATAGCAAGCTCACAAGAAAAGGGCAAGCTTGGGAAGAACACAAAAGTGCTCCAAGGGACAAAGGGATGCAAACTCAAGTATAAGCTCCAGAAACAATGGACTATAGTTTTCTTTCTCTCAATTCCTCATGCCTTCAATGTATCCAAAGGATTCCTTATATAGCTCTTCAATGGGCTAATGAAAGGTCGAATCTGAGCGATCTCAAGGCATAGGGAAGGACAGGAGACAAGTGAGTCGGATCCACATCTAAGAAAACTCCAAAAGAATTTGGCCTTTTGCACACATCCTGCTGTACACGGTTTTAGGGGTCAAACCCACATATATACATGAGAAAGGGTTTAAAAGTCATGTATGACAAATTTTGCATGTTTTTAGGGACGATCTTGGAAACATCAAAGGAACAAAAATGGTCCATGGGATCTAAGGAGTCTGCAGAGGGACAAGGAAGGCCATAAAAATGTGATTCACCATGTGTGGTAAAATCAGCTATACCAATTGTTATTTTTTGTTTTCATTAGAAGAGAGAATTGTAGTTCGTAAGATTGTTAAGTGGCTGTAGAAAGTAGATTTACATATGTTTGAAATCAGTCCTTTCATTGTGTGATGATTATTGAAATAATGTGCACAAATTTTTGATAGGATTAAGAGACAACTCGGATGTTTGGGTATATTTATTTGAAGTATTATTTTGACTTTCTATTATTATAGATTTCATCTATATTCATTTTGTTGTAGTTTTAGATTCTAGTTTCTTTCATGTATTTCTTTTTACAAATTTGGGCTTTCAAATGAAATAGACTTAGTTGTATTTTAATTGATCTGCAGATCTGATTTGTTTTATCATAGCTTAGAATCTAGGTTAATTCAAGTATTTCTTTCAGTAGAATTGGATTTTTGAATATAGCTTTAGACTTTGTAATAGTATCCTCTACAAATTTCATTTATCTTACTGTAGTTTTAAATGCAAGTTTAAATTAGAATAGTTTCAATTATAAGTAGTAATTCATTTTAAGATTGAGTTGAACAATGAACTTTATACTAATATAAAACTTAACAAAACTCATGCTAAGGAAATCTATTAATTTGATAATAGCATTAAGATATTAACTAAAAGATCAATTTCTAGTTCACTTTCTGTCACCTGTTCTGTTTTATGTGTCATTACATAGTTTTATTCTTACGTAATTTAGTTTATGAGTTATATTAGAACAAATGGTTTCAATTAGTTTATTTTCATTTGCGAGGATACGCTTTAAAGGTAGGGTTGTATAGAAATCAGTTTGAACATTATTTCATTTTTGCAATTATGTTAGAGCTTGAAATTTAAATGCTTTGTAAATTTTAGATGTGAGAGTATTTAGTGAGCATTAAGACCTTCAATTCGAATAAAGTTGATGATCAATAAATTAAGAATTTTAGTATTAAACATTTCAAATATTTTTTAGATTAGATTAGATGAGGTTAGGCTAAGCTCTGATCCTGGACATATAGTACTTGTGCCTCAAAGGCTACCTGCCTGGGTTGAAATTTTATGAAGGCTATTTGTAGTAATATATTTAGCTCAACATTTGGGCGTCGTTTCCAGGGAGGTGCTAAAGGGGTTGGAGTCTAGGTAGATAGGATGCTTTTACATTACATAACAAGGGGGAGGGGAAAATGGTAATATGAGAGGCAAGAACCTGTACATTCGCTATAGTGGGGTGCCCCAAATCCTTGTTGTTCCTTTTTTGCACAAGTTTGTTTTTCTACAAAGTTTGATTTATTTATAGTATGTTTCCCTTTCTGCAAATATAGATAGTTTACTCTCACATAGTTTAATTTCGGGGATATATGTTTTTATTTTTGAAATTTAGGTAGTTTCCTTTCCTGCAGTTACTTTTGATGCAAGTGTGTTTTTCCTTTCAATAGTATGCAAGAGTGCTTTCTATTCAGCAAAAGTAAGATTTCTTTCAAGTAGGAACATTTTTTAGATTATGGTTTCATAGTGTAGAGTTGGATTTATTTCATTTCAATATTAGTTTTTGATTTTAGTCCACTTTGCACCCACAACAATTAATTCCAACTTATTTTCTTTGCTTTCGAGTTATTTACATTTTTGTAATGCATGCATTTGATTTTCTGCAAATAGTTTAATTTTAGCTTTAAAATTAAAAAAATCCATTGGGGTGCTATAAGAACCTTGTTACTAACCCATCTATGAAGCAGGACATTTGAACTAATACCAGTCTTAAGGATGTTCAAAAATTTGTTGACTAGAGATGGGATTATTACCACAAGGAGCTTCTTCAATCCTTGTTGCAGTATCAGGTCCATATTTGAAGAAGAATTCATCTTCCAAAGTGGGCAGCAAATCAATAAGTATCCTTAGCATGTCGATCTAGATCTATTCATCTCTCCTTCCTCATTTGTGAAGGAGCCAAGGAATTGTGGGTAGTAGTTGAGGACAAATGACAATTAGAACTTGAAATTGCAGAATTCCTTGTTTACTTTGTACCAGATAAACAATATCAACTTGGATTAGAAATAAAGGATACTAAAGAAGGAAACCAAGCAAGTCAAGAATCTATTAAGTCATGGACTGAATCAGTTTTCCAACTCCAGCCTTTTACTTTTCAGCAACTTTTGAAATCCAGATCAAATGAGATGTTGGTTCTTAATGTCTGGGTATTTGTTCATATACATTATGTGAACAAGAATGTTTTATAAATCCTTATTTGTAGGCGGTTACACTGGAAGTATGCATATACTTGAAAGAATATTTCTACTTTTAGTAGAATATGGTAGTGTAGGAAATAAAAATAAATAAATAAAGATAGGAATAAAAGTAAAGAAAAAATAAGCTTTACTGTGAAAACCAGTTTTCTGGCACAGTTTAGCAGGTTTCTAGTTAGAAAACCAGGTTACTGGCTAGCTAGACTCCATAATAAAGATTGTTGGTGATGTCTACTTCATTTATGCAAAATCATTTGTAGTTCTGTGCTTCAGCTGGATGATGGGAGATTTATTAAGGCTCTCCTTCTAGCAAGTTTCAACCCATCAACTTCAAAACATTTTCTGGGTCTAAAACTTGAGACATTTTTAGGTACCCCGGAGCCTTCATGCCTTAATGGAAGGAATCCTTATCATGTGCTAAGGAAATACATTAATGTTTCTTAGCAAGTGAATTCTACAATTCATTCGACTCCAACAAATCTATTCATGAATGTTAGGATGTACCAAGTGCCTTGATTTCCATTAAAATTAAGGGTTGAATATATCACATTGGTTAACAACTTTTCTCATTGGTTGGTGTTGGTAATAACTCCCGATTGATTGTATTACATAGCCAAATGCAAATATTTATACAATTTACAAGAAGATTGAGTTTCAACTCCCGCCCAGCCTTTTTGGCTTCCTACATCAGTTTTATTTATTTATTTACAAAGTATATAATCCCTACGGATTATATTCTAACAATCGCCCTCTTAATCCGAAGGGGTGTTCGTAAGTCCGAGCATGTTTCTGAATCTTTCAAACTTTTCTCGTCTAAGCGCTTTGGTGAAGATGTTTGCAACTTGATCATTTGTGGAACAATGTCGAAGATGGACTGTCTTGGCCTCTACATGATGTCGAATCAAATGATACTTTGTGTTGATGTGTTTGGTTCGATCATGGAATCTAGGATTCTTAGCCAGCTTGATTGCAGAAGTATTGTCGACCAACAATGGAGTGGAGTTCTCTTGTTTTTATTGCAAATATTCAAGTATCTTCCTGAGCCATACTATTTCTTTCATCGCTTCAGCTGCAGCCACATATTCTGCTTCTGTTGTTGAATCTGCTGGAACTGGCTGTTTGCGTG
>LPNX011076063.1:0-33635 GCA_001517045.1 Pseudotsuga menziesii | reverse complement strand
GAAGATAATTTTCAAAAGCATTTGAAGTGTATTCTTTTCCATTATCAGTACGAAGTGTACCAATTTTTGATTGTGCTTGTTTTTCGATCAATGCATGAAAGTCTTTGAATGTTTGAAATGCTTCTGATTTTATCTTTAAACAGTAAATCCAGCACATTCGTGAGTAGTCATCAACAAATGTCATAAAATACTTATTCCCATTTGCTGAAGGAGTTGGAATTGGGCCACACAAATCAAAATGTACTAACTCTAATTTCCTACTTGCTCTGAAATTAGATTCATGGAATGGCAGCTTACTATGTTTCCCTAAAATACATGCATCACATTTATTCTTCTCTTTAGGAATGGTGGGCAAGCCAAATACACCATTATTTCTCAACAAACGAAGACTGTTATAATTTAGATGACCAAATCTTGCATGCCACAATGAGCTAGATTACATATTACCTTCTCCATGCTGAGAGAGGTAGGCATAGTTCTGAAATCTTGTGGATGAACCCTTGAGCTTCAGCACCTTCCCATCTTCATATCCGGTCATGATGCCTTGGTTGTCAGAGGACTTTCTTATTTCAACGATTCCATCAAACATGTGGATGGAATGGCCTTGCTGTCGAATCTCCACCAAGGATAGTAGACTTCTCTGCAACTCTGGAAGATAGAGAACATTCTTCAACAAGAAATCAGGGAATCCAGGCATTTTCAGTCGAATGGTGCCCATTCCCTTTGGTTTAATACTTGACTTATCTGCAAAGTAAACTATGCCATCTATTGTTTCATTCAGTTCTTCAAAACAGTCTTTTCTAAATGTCATGTGTGATGTTGCACCAGTATCAAGCAGCCAACAATCTTTATAAGATGAAAGAGAAGTCATTTCATTAAATCCAAGATTACAATGTGCAACAATACAAGAATCAGAAGATTTACTAGCATCTTGGTCATCTTTCTTCTGGTTATGCTTGTCTTTGATGGAGTCCCATGAAGCCCAACAATGATCTAATGTGTGCCCAGTCTTTCCACAACGCTTGCACTGCAAATCTGATATTTTGCTTCTGCCCCCTCTGCCTCTGAAATTTCTTCTTCCTCGTCCTCTCTTGCTGCAGTCTCCCTTGGAAGGGTCTTTGGATTGGTCTTTGCCAGCTAGGGAAACACCAATACTAGATGCCAAAGAGTGCATCTCTAATCTGGAAACTAGAACTTACAGAATGCTTAGAAAAAGATATGGGATGCAGGTTTAGATTCCTGCTCCTTTACAAATTACAATATGATTCTGCAACCTATGCAAATAATTTTGCAGCTTAAAATTAATTCAATAGCTCTACCTCAACTGCTCTATATCATTTGTTCTAGAGTGTTATTATATAAATATTACATTTAAGATTTTCACAACAAAGTCTATTGTAACAGACTTGTAGTAGCACTCATACAAATGAGTTCTCAACACTTTTACAATGAACTGAGAGAATGTTCGAAACTCTCGCTGAGGGCAGAATAGAGAAAACGTTCGCCTGTATGAGATCAACACGCTCGCCTGGAAAAAGACAGGGAAAAATCCTGCCACGCTCGCTTGAAGGAAGCTCGCTCGCTTGAAGGAAGCCCTGGTATAAAAACCTAGGGCATATACTCAGCTCCAATACGCAGTCTTCAACATTATATCTCTGAGGCAGTCTTCAATGTTATATCTCCCAGGCAACTGAAGCATATATACTCTCAGCTTCAGATTTAGGACTCACAACGTTTGAGAACAATGGGTCGCATCACTCCACGCTCTTGAATGGAGTCACTCAGTATTCAACTCATATAACTGAGGTCACAGATACCAGATTCAATCAACAACATGTTTTCAGCAGTCTAGGTTTACACAGCTAATTTGGGGCAGGAAGCTTTCAGTTTTCAACAGGCTGTAGCAACACAGCAATAACTCCACTTTCAAAACTTCACACAGATCATTCAATGATGGTCTCTTCTGAAAGCAGCATATGCAGTCTCTTGTTCAGTACGTAGGCCTCCTCTCTGTGCATTCAGTCTACACAATGCCTTCAGTCAGGCAGTTTTCCAGACCTGAAAATGGCAAACACTGAATATATGTTATGGTGCACAGCTTCACGCAAATGTATGAGACTGTTCGCTCATCAACATAACATCTTCTTAATGCACGCAGTCCTCCATGCACTTGAGAAAGGGTGTTTCACCATCATTCTTCAGTCAAAGTCGCCAGAGAACGCCATTGCAGTGTCATTTGTTGCCTCCGCATTTATCTTATCCATCACACAGTCCAAACTCTCCGGTAGTAGATCACTCTGGGACAAGCAACCTCAGGAGGCAAATAGCAATGTTGACACAGAATATGGTTCGCAGAAATTGCTGTCATCATTCATGACTTATACAAGCAACCTCAACATGTTTGTAGAATTTACGATGGGTAAATTTAGGGTTTTCGTATCCCAATGGTCAAATACAAGCAGCTTCATCATTCAACAAAGTAGCAAGGCCATAGTCTCTTCATTCATCGCAGATTTAGCAATGGAGTGGCTCGCGACCCTCCAATTCGCGACAAAGTAGCAAGGCCATAGTCTCTTCATTCATCGCAGATTTAGAAATGGAGTGGCTCGTGACCCTCCAAGATTCGACTCAGACCTATGCACTTCAGATTCGTTGGTGGAGGAGCCCTCAACACCATAAATGAGGAATGGGAGAACACAATCACCAGACTTAAGAGTAGACTCTCACAAAAACATCGATAACTTTATTTGAAACTGTGGATGTTCACAGGTTTTAATATCTTCGGGGTTTTTAATAGAAGCCAGTGAATATCTTTTACGGCTCTAACAATCGGGTGATATTCACTGCGACAGGACTTTTCGATGGAATCGCTGATGGTAATCTGCAGTAATCGCCACTGTAGCCAGTCGTGTATGATTTTTCAACAAAGTGAGAGAGCAGTGCTAGGTAAATGTCTTCACAATGGCAAGAATATGGCCTCAAGCATAGAAGAAAAAAAAATTCTCAGCACACAAAGAGCAGATTTGACCAGAATGCAAATTAGGGTTTACTCCACAATATTGATGCACAACATTCTCTTTCTCATCAACTGTCAAATAGAGAAGGATGGGAGGACTGGGAAAATGGGGAATGGCTGAACACATAGCCAAATACACAACAAAATAATAGCGACAAAGAAAAATGGAAGTCGCAGCTCCAACGCACAGTTTTGAAAAATTAGGGTTAAGCTAATTCAAACGTTGCAGAAGGAGGAGTAACGCATATATGATTGAGTTTGGAGGAATTGTAATGCAAACAATGCATGCGACTTGACTGGCAGATTGATGGAGCAGTCTGGCAATGGACTGGCAAGCAGAATGCCAGGAATGGGAAGACTGGCAACAGGCAGGAGTTATGGCAGCGCTCTGATACCACTTGTTGGTAATAACTCCCGATTAATTGTATTACATAGCCAAATGCAAATATTTATACAATTTACAAGACGGTTGAGTTTCACCTCCCGCCCAGCCGTTTTGGCTTCCTACATCAGTTTTATTTATTTATTTACAAAGTATATAATCCCTACGGATTATATTCTAACAGTTGGTAATCCAATGATTTCTATCAATGTTCGACACCAACAAAATTTATTCACATAAATAGATTTGCACAAAGGAAAGGACGTGGATGAATACCTTGCAGTTCTTTACTTTGTAATCATGGATAGTTCCAGTATTTGCATCTTTTATTTTGGTACAGAGTAGTATATTCCTCTATTTTCTATAGAAATCCAGTAACATTCAACACAGTGAACAACCTATCAGAAGAAACATTCGCAATCATGGCAGCATGATATTTGGAGCAAAGAAAGAGTAGCTTGTCACAGAAATTCCATTCTATGATAGTTACTACAACATGCAGTAGAAACTCCTCACAACCAAAAGTATCTTTGACGGACTTGGTTCAGTAAGATAAAATTAATCTAAGGTAAAGATCCTTTCTTTTGATTTATTTATTTCATTAAATCTAAGGAAATTTAATTATGAATTATAACTACATACTTGCTAAGCCTATTTATTTTTACCTCTTCGAACGTAAATCCTTTTTACCCTACCTTTGTTTGTCATCATTCCACAACCATCCTTATATATTAT
Organism: Pseudotsuga menziesii; assembly: GCA_001517045.1. Lineage (NCBI taxonomy): Eukaryota > Viridiplantae > Streptophyta > Pinopsida > Pinales > Pinaceae > Pseudotsuga > Pseudotsuga menziesii. Next base: position 29,502 of record LPNX011076063.1, on the reverse strand, counting down.
AAATAGATATTCATCTCTACGGAACGTAGTGCCTAGAGATGAAGACCTTATCACCTTAAAAATGTATGATGACGTTTCCTCTATCCATGCAACACTCGATTCATTCCTTCATGTTTTCATACACAATAATTCATCATTGCACTGGCAGTTCAATATCTTCATAAACTTTTTATGCTCAATGCATTTGAATGATCATGAAGTACGACCTTATGAATTACCATTACATCCAAAGAATTAGAATCCTTGAGAAAATCCCTTGAGACTTATTATATGCCTATCCAATAACCTTCATCATTTTCCTAGTTTCTATTTCATCCTTTGTTTCCTATCCAAATTACACTCTCAAAACAAATGGGGAGAAAGGGAGTTGAGCGTCATGAACTAGTTTTTGTATTTGTGGTAGAATTCCTTCCTGAGTTCAATGAATGCAAGGAAAAATTTGAAGGCACCTGGTATCAATTCTTCCAAAAATTTCAAAAGCATGATGATGAAGTAGCACTAAAATTTGCATAGGGGTTTGATGGGAAAGTCGTGCACAGTGGCGATTTCATCATGAATTTGTCTGAGAAAAAAATTGTTCATGCCATTGGTCTTCCTTGTCGTGGGAAGGATTGGTTTAAAAATAAACCTATAGAATGCGCAGTATGTACTAGGTTTTTAGAGGAGGAGCATCAGTCTGCAAGCTAGAAAAAGGGTTTCCCTTGTGACTGGATGAAGGATGAATGGCGAAATGTCCTATATGTGTTGTAGAAAAACTTAACCTATGAAGGGATGTATGCAATTACTTTGAATTATCATGTCCACCTACTTCTGCATTTAAAATCTGAATTGGAAATGAATTTCCTATATTTTCTTTGTGAAAGTCATGCTAAGATGTTAAGATAGGTTTATAAGCACTTTGGTAATCCTTACAACAGTCTCTACCATCATGGTTTCATTAATATTCTTATTGAATATGAATTCTGTATTCTGAAGGATACCTGGGCTAATTTTGTGGACAAATTTTGGGGTCTCCCTTCATCTGAAAGCCCTCATTCTCCACATATTCAAGTTTCTCCTAAGAATGAAGGTCATAAATTAGAACTCGTTCCTAACCTAGATCTAGAACCACCCCTGATTGATCTTCTCTCCTATGTATTACGAAAATCCAAAAGGAAACGATCTCAGCCAGAAAGCCCCATTGTCGCAGAATCCACAATGCTATGGTGAACCACCAGAAGTATGACAAGTTAACTTGTTAAACCCTCTAATACAACCCTCAATGTAAAAATGTCTATTTTGGTTGATCTGGAAGAATCCACTGAGTCAGAACCAAAACCGTCTAAGAATAAGAAAGAAATCTCTTCAGATCCATTTCCTTTACTTGAGCATAGTTCACCTCAGAATGATTTTCCTAAATTTGATTTTCCTTCATTAAACCCTCTTAACAATGACCCTTCTGAATTTGAAAAGGTTGAGCCTGTCCATAAAACCATGTCTCCTAAGATTGGCCATGTCGAATATAACCCAGAATTGTTTGATCTTCACCAATTTGACTATGGTAATCCTGAAGATGACCTTCCTAATACTAAAATCCATACTACTGTGTCTACAACCTATGTAGTTTCTCAAATTCAAGAAAATAACAACGAAACAAAACAACTAAATATATCAATGGAAGAGTGTAATGTTCTTTATTGACATATTAAGGCCGATAATGAACAACTGAAGGTGACCAACAAAAAATATGTGGAATCCATCGATGAATTAAGGGCATGTAGTCTTCAGCTTGTAGAGAAATATGAGAAATCGACCGCCAAGCATAAGAAGACAATCGATGCAAATAAATACCTTGCAAATATAGGAAGGACTTGGAAAATAGAGGGCTTAAAACATCTTGCTCACATCAGCATGTTAAAGAAGAAACTCAAAGCCGGAATAGATAAAGCTAGTGAGAAATTGAATACTATTGTCAAAACATCATAAGTTTTGTCTAGCCCAGTTTTGAAATTTTGAAGCTTCTAACAGGTATGTTTGCATGGGGACATGAAAATACATAGGAGTGGGAGAGTGAGAGAACATGCTAGTGAGGAATTTAATATAATTGTCAATACATCCTAAGTTTTGTCAGAAGTATTGGGAATCAGTTTTGAAATTTTTGAATTTCTAAAAAGGCATGTTTGCATGAGGACATGCAAATACACAGATGTGGGAGAGAGTGAGACAACAAGCCATTGAAAAATTGGATATATTTGTCAATACATCCTAAGTTTTGTCAGAAGTATTGGAAATGAGTTTTGAAATTTTTGAATTTCTAAAAAGGCATGTTTTGCATGAGGACATGCAAATACATAGGCGAGGGAGAGTGTTGGCTCACCAAATTGACATTATTTGCACCCTCCAAATCAAATTTTGGAATTTTTGTTTAATCCTTTGACCCCATAAATCCCTCTATATTTTCACATATCTACCCAAATACCCCGCACGTATAGTAAGGTATGATAATTCATCAAAACCCTTTGATTTCCTCTAATTTAATGATTAAATATAATTCTTAAAGGATTCGTGACTAATTATACTAGACTCTGCAGGATACTTTGATTTCAGCAGCAGGTCAGATATCATGAAGATTTTGACTATACTTCATAAGTTTCCAACTCGTTCAAACAAAACCAAGTCTATCCATCTCAATTCTCATTGATGACTCACAAATAATCAATGAGATCTTCATCTCTCGGAACTACGTTCCATAGAGATGAAGATATGTTATTAGATAACAAATCAAAGAATCTTTCGAGCATAGGAAGGGCATTATGAAAACATTTTTATTATTAAATAGATGATAGGTTTTGTTACTAAGAAATCAGGATTGGTTATCTTAGTTTTTGAGCTATAAAAAGCCATGGATCAAAAATGTAAAGGGGTTAGAGAACGAATAATGGATACGAAGAATTTTGTTGCTTAGGTATTGGTTTTCTAACTTCAATAGAGTTCGACTCATACAATGTTGTTCTTATTATTGTAAGTAATGATACATATGTTTCTTTAGACTGTAATTTGATTTGTTTTCTATTGTTAATGTTTTCCTCATTTTAGAATCATGGTTGTAGCTTAGAGTTTAGTCTGCAAGCCATTTAAAGACTTCTGGATTTCTTGGCAAGGATCCACCAAGAAGACCATAAGCGCTTCCTTTGTAAATTTGTTTCTTATATAGCATAACTGTTATTTTGTGTTTTCATTAGAAGAGAGAATTGTAGTTAGTAAGACTGTTAAGTCGTTGTAGAAAGTAGATTTACATATGTTTGAAATCAGTCCTTTCGTCTGATGATTATTGAAATAATGTGCACAAAATGTTTGATAGGATTAAGAAACAACTCAGATGTTTGGGTATATTTACTTTAAGTATTATTTTGACTTTCTATTATTATAGATTTGAACTGTATTCATTTTGCTGTAGTTTTAGATTCTAGTTTGTTTCATGTATTTCTTTCTGGAAATTTGGGATTTCAAATGAAGTAGACTTAGGTGTATTTTAATCATAGGATCTGCAGATCTGATTTGTTTTATCACAGCTTAGACTCTACGTTAATTCAAGTATTTCTTTCAGTAGAATTGGATTTTTGAATATAGCTTTAGACTTGGTAATAGTATCCTCTGCAAATTTCATTTATCTTACTGTAGTTTTAAATGCAAGTTTAAATTAGAATAGTTTCAATTATAAGTAGTAATTCATTTTAAGATTGAATTGAACAATGAACTTTATGCTGATATAAAACTTAACAAAAGTCATTCTAAGGAAATCTATTAATTTGATAATAGCATTAAGATATTAACTAAAAGATCAATTTCTAGTTCACTTTTTGTCACCTGTTTTGTTTTCTGCGTCATTACATAGATTTATTCTTACTTTAGTTTATGAGTTATATTAGAATAAATGGTTTTCATTAGTTTATTTTCATTTGTGAGGATATGCTTTAAAGGTAGGATTGTATAGAAATCAATTTGAACATTATTTCATTTTTGGAATTATGTTAGAGCTTGAAATTTGAATGCTTTGTAAATTTTAGATGTGAGAGTATTTAGTGAGCATTAGGACCTTAAATTCGAATAAAGTTGATGATCAATAAATTAAGAATCTTAGTATTAAACATTTCAAATAGTTTTTAGATTAGATTAGATCAGGTTAGGCTAAGCTCTAATGCTACACATATAGTACTTGTGGATCAAAGGTTACCTCCCTGGCTTGACATTTCATGAAGGCTATTTGTAGTGATATATTTAGCTCAACATTTGTGCGTCGTTTCTAGGGAGATGCTAAAGGGGTTGGAGTCTAGGTAGATAGAATGCTTTTACATTACATAACAAGGGGGAGGGGAGAACTATAATAAGAGAGGTAAGAACTTTTACATCCACTATAGTGGGGTGCCCCAAATCCTTCTTGTTCCTTTTCCGCACAAGTTTGTTTTTATGCAAAGTTTGATTTATTTACAGTATGTTTCCCTTTCTGCAAATATAGATAGTTTACTCTCACATAGTTTAATTTTAGGCATACATGTTTTTATTTCTGAAATTTAGGTAGTTTCCTTTCTTGCAGTTACTATTGATGCAAGTGTGTTTTTCCTATCAATAGTATCCAAGAGTGCTTTCTCTTTAGCAAAAGTAAGATTTCTTTCAAGTAGGAACATTTTTTAGCTTATGGTTTCCTAGTGTAGAGTTGGATTGCTTTCATTTTATTATTATTTTTTGATTTTAGGCCACCTGAAACCCACAACAATTAATTCCAACTTATTTTATTTGCTTTTGAGTTATTTACATTTTTGTAATGCATGCATTTGATTTTATGAAAATAGTTTAATTTTAGCTTTAAAATTAAAAAAAAATCCATTGGGGTGCTGTAAGAACTTTGTTACTAACCCATCTATGAAGCAGGACATTTGAACTAATACTAGTCTTAAGGATGTTCAAAAATTTGTTGACTGAGATGGGCTTATTACCACAAGGAGCTTCTTCAATCCTTGTTGCAGTATCAGGTCCATATTTGAAGAAGAATTCATATTCCAAAGTGGGAAGCAAATCAATAAGTATCCTCAGCATGTCCATCTAGATCTATTGATCTCTCCTTCCTCATTTGTGAAGGAGCCCAAGAATCGTGTGTAGTAGCTGAGGAAGAACGACAATTAGAACTTGAAATTGTAGAATTCCTTGTTTCCTTTGTACCGGATGAAGAATATCAACTTGGATTATAAATAAAGGATACTAAAGAAGGAAGCAAAGCAAGTCAAGAATCTATTAAGTCATGGACTGAATCAGTTTTCCAACTCCAGCATTTTACTTTTCAGCAACTTTTAAAATACAGATCATATGAGATGCTGGTTCTTAATGTCTGGGTATTTGTTCATATACATTATGTGAACAAGAATGTTTTATAAATCCTAATTTGTAGGCGGTTACACTGGAAGTATGCATATACTTGAAAGAATATCTCTACTTTTAGTAGAATGGGGTAGTGTAGGAAATAAAAATAAATAAATAAAGATAGGAATACAAGTAAAGAAAAAATAAACTTTACTATGAAAATCAGTTGTTTGGCACAGTCTAGGAGGGTCTACTTAGAAAACCAGGTTACTGACTAGCTAGACTCCATAATAAAGCTTGTTGTTGATGTCTAATTCATTTATGAAAAATAATTTGTAGTACTGTGCTCAGCTGGACGATGGGAGATTTATTAAGGCTCTCCTTCTAGCAAGTTTCAACCCATCGACTTCAAAACATTTTCTGGGTCTGAAACTTGAGACATTTTTAGGTACCCCGGAGCTTGCACGCCTCAATGGCAGGAATCCTTATCATGTGCTAAGGAAATACATTAATGTTTCTTAGCAAGTGAATTCTATAGTTCATTCGACTCCAACAAATCTATTCATGATTGTTAGGATGTACCATGTGCCTTGATTTCCATTAACATTAAGGGTTGAATATATTGCATTGGTTAACAACTTTTCTCAATTGTTGGTAATCCAATTATTTATATCTATGTTTGACACCAACAAAATTTATTCACATAGGTAGATTTGCACAAATAAAAGGACGTGGATGAATACCTTGCAGTTCTTTACTCTGTAATCATGGATAGTTCCAGTGGTTGCAGCTTTTATTTTGGTACAGAGTAGTCTATTCCTCTTTTTTCTATAGAAATCCAGTAACATTCAACACAGTGAACAACCTATCAAAAGAAACATTCACTTTCTTGTAGCAACATGATATTTGGAGCAAAGAAAGAGCAGCTTGTCACAAAAATTCCATTATGTCATAGTAACTACAACATGCAGCAGAAACTCCTAACAACCCAAAGTATCTCTGATGAACTTGGTCCAGTAAGATAAAATTGATCTAAGGTAATGATCCTTTCTTTTGATTTATTTATTTCATTAAATCTAAAGAAATTTCATTATGAATTATGCCTACATACTTGCTAAGCCTATTTCTTTTTACCTTTTCAAATATAAATCCCTTTTACCCTGCCTCTGTTTGTCATCATTCCACAACCATCCTTATATCTTATAGATATATATTCATCTCTATGGAATGTAGTGCCTCGAGATGAAGATGTTATCACCTTAAAAATGTATGATTATGTTTCCTCTATCCATGCAACACTCGATTCATTCCTTCATGTTTTCATACATAACAATTCATCATTGCACTGCTAGTTCAATATCTTCATAATTTTTTTTATGCGTAATGCATTTGAATGATCGTGAAGTACGAGCTTATGAATTATTATTACATCCAAAGAATTAGAAGCCTAGAGAAAATCTATTGAGACTTATTATATGCCTATCTAATAACCTTCATCATTTTCCCAGTTTCTGTTTCATCCTCTGTTTCCTATCCAAATTACACTCTCAGAACAAATGGGGAGAAAGGGAGTTGAGCGTCATGAACCACTTTCTGTATTTGTGGTAGAATTCCGTCCTGAGTTCAATGCATGCAAGGAAAAATTTGAAGGCACCTAGTATTAAAACTTCCAAAAATTTCAGGGGCATGAGGATGAAGTAGCACTAAAACTCGCACAGGGGTTTGATGGGAAAGTCATGCACATTGGGGATTTTATCATGACATAAAAATAGTTCATGCCACTAGTCTACCTTGTCATGGGGAACATTGGTTTAAAAATAAACCTATAGAATGTGCAGTATGTACCAGGTTTTTAAAGGAGGTGCATCAGTCTGTAAGCTGGAAAAATGGTTTCCCTCGTGACTGGATGAAGGATGAATGGAGAAATGTGATACATGTGTTGCATAAACACTTAACCTGCAAAGGGAGGTATGTAATTACTTTGAATTATCATGTCTTCCTGCTTCTACATTTCAAAGATGAATTTCAAATGAATTTCCTATATTTTCTTCACAAAATTCTAGCTAAGATGTGAAGATGAGTTCAGAAGCACTCTTGTAATCCTTACAATAGTCTCTACCATCATGGTTTGATTAATATTCTTATTGAATATGAATTGTGTATTCCTAAGGATACCTGGGCTAATTTTGTGGACAGATTTTGGGGTCTCCCTTCATATTAAAGCCCTTAGTATCCACATATTCAAGTTTCTCCTCAGACTGAAGGTCATAAATTAGAACTTGTTCCTGACCTAGAGCGATAACCACCCCTAATTTATCTTCTCTCCTATGTGTTATGGAAATCCAAAAGGAAACGACCTCAGCCGGAAAGCTCCATTGTCGCAGAATCCACAATGCTGTGGGGAACCACTAGAAGTATGATAAGATAACTTGTTAAACCCTCTAATCCAACCCTTAATGTACAATTGTTTGTTTTGGTTGATCTGGAAGAATCCACTGAGTCGAAACCAAAACCTTATAAGAAGAGGAAAGAAATCTCTTCATATCCATTTCCTTTACTTGAGCATAGTTCACCTCAGAATGATTTTCCTGAATTTTATTTTCCTTCATTAAACCCTCTTAACAATGACCCTTCTGAATTTGAAAAGGTTGAGCCTATCCATAAACCCATGTCTCCTAAGATTGGCCATGTTGAATATAACCTAGAATTGTTTTATCTTCACCAATTTGACTATGGTACTCCTGTAGATGACCTTCCCAATACTGAAATCCATACTACTGTGTCTACAACCTATGTAATTTCTCAAATCCAATAAAAGAACAAGAAAATAGAACAACTAAAGATATCGCTGGAAGAGTGTAATGTTCTTTATTGACATATTAAGGACAATAATGAACAACTGAAGGTGACCAAAAAAAATTATGTGGAATCCATTGATGAATTAAGGGCATGTAGTCTTCATCTTGCAGAGAAATATGAGAAATTTACCGCCAAGCATAAGAATACAATCGATGCAAATAAATGCCTTGCAAAGATAGGAAGGACTTGGAAAATAGAGAGCTTAAAACATCTTGCTCAAATCAGCATGTTAAAGAAGAAACTCAAAGCCAGAATAGATCAAGCTAGTGACAAACTAAATACTACTGTCAAAACATCATAAGTGTTGTCAAGGCCAGTTTTGAATTTTTGAAGCTTCTAACAGGTATGTTTGCAGGGGGACATGAAAATACATAGGAGTGGGAGAGTCAGAGAACATGCTAGTGAAAAATTGGATATAATTGTCAATACATTCTAAGTTTTGTCAGAAGTATTGGGAATCAGTTTTGAAATTTTTGAATTTCTAAAAAGGCATATTTGCATGAGGGAATGCAAATACACAGGCATGGGAGAGAGTGAGACAACAAGCCATTGAAAAATTAGATATATTTGTTAATACATCTTGAGTTTTTTCAGAAGTATTCGAAATGAGTTTTGAAATTTTTGAATTTCTAAAAGGCATGTTTGCATGAGGACATGCAAATACATAGGCGAGGGAGAGTGTTGGATCGCCAAATTGACACTATTTGCACCCTCCAAATCCACTTTTGGCCTCTTTGTTTGATCCTTTGATCCCATAAATCCCTCTATATTTTCACATATCTACCCAAATACCGAGCAAGTATAGTAAGGTATGATAATTCATCAAAACCCTTTGATTTCCTTTAATTTAATGATTAAATATAATTCTTAAAGGATTCGTGACTAATTATACTAGATTCTGCAGGATACTTTGATTTCAGCAGCAGGTCAGATATCATGAAGATTGTCTATACTTCAAATGTTTCCATCTTGTTCAAACAAAATAGAGTCCATCCAGCTCAATTCTCGTTGATGACTCACAAATAATCAATGAGATCTTCATCTCTCGGAACTACCTTCCATAGAGATGAAGATCTGTTATTAGATAACAAATCAAAGCATCTTTCGAGTATAGGAAGGGCATTATGAAAACATTTGTAGCATTAAATAGATGATAGGTTTTGTTACTAAGAAATCAGAATTGGTTATCTTAGTTCCTGAGCTATAAAATGTCATAGATCAAAAATGTAAAGGGGATAGAGAACGGATAATGGATAAGAAGAATTTTGCTACTTAGGTATTGGTTTTCTGAATTCAATAGCGGTCGATTCATACAATGTTGTTCTTATTATTTTAAGTAGTGATACATATGTTTCTTTAGACTGTAATTTGATTTGTTTTCTATTGTTAATGTTTTATTCATTTTAGAATCATGGATGCAGCTTAGAGTTTAGTCTACAAGTCGTTTAAAGACTTGTGGATTTCTTGGCAAGGATCCACCAAGAACACCATAAGCCCTTCCTTTGTAAATTTAATTCTTGTATAGCACAATTGTTATTTTTTGTTTTCATTAGAAGAGAGAATTGTAGTTAGTAATACTGTTAAGTGGTTGTAGAAAGTAGATTTACATATGTTTGAAATCAGTGCTTTCATTGTGTGATGATTATTGAAATAATGTGCACAAATGTTTGATAGGATTAAGAAACAACTCAGATGTTTGGGTATATTTATTTGAAGTATTATTTTGACTTTATATTATTATAGATTTCAACTGTATTCATTTTGCTGTAGTTTCAGATTCTAGTTTCTTTCATGTATTTCTTTTTGCAAATTTGGGCTTTCAAATGAAATAGACTTAGTTGTATCATTAATTATAGGATCCCCAGATCTCATTTGTTTTATCACAGCTTAGACTCTAGGTTAATTCAAGTATTTCTTTCAGTATAATTGGATTTTTGAATATAGCTTTAGACTTGGTAATAGTATCCTCTGCAAATTTCATTTATCTTACTCTAGTTTTAAATGCAAGTTTAAATTATAATAGTTTCAATTATAAGTAGTAATTCATTTTAAGATTGAATTGAACAATGAACTTTATGCTAATATAAAACTTAACAAAACTCATGCTAAGGAAATCTATTAATTTGATAATAGCATTAAGATATTAAATAAAATATCAATTTCTAGTTCACTTTATGTCACCTATTTTGTTTTCTGCATCATTACATAGTTTTATTCTGACTTACTTTAGTTTATGAGTTATGTTAGAATAAATGGTTTTCATTATTTTATTTTCATTTGCGAGGATATGTTTTAAAGGTAGTATTGTATAGAAATCAGTTTGAACATTATTTCATTTTTGCAATTATGTTAGAGCTTGAAATTTGAATGCTTTGTAAATTTTAGATGTGATAGTATTTAGTGAGCATTAGGACCTTGAATTGGAATAAAGTTGATGATCAATAAATTAAGAATCTTAGTATTAAACATTTCAAATAGTTTTTAGATTAGATTAGATCAGGTTATTCTAAGCTTTGATCCTGCACATATAGTACTTATGCCTCAAAGGTTACCTCCTTGGGTTGACATTTTATGAAGGCTATTTGTAGTGATATATTTAGCTCAACATTTGGGCATCGTTTCCAGGGAGGTGCTAAAGGGGTTGGAGTCTAGGTAGATAGGTTGCTTTTACATTACATAACAAGCAGGAGGGGAGAATGGTAATATAAGAGGTAAGAACCTGTACATCCACTATAGTGGGGTGCCCCAAAGCCTTGTTGTTCCTTTTCCACACAAGCTTGTTTTTATGCAAAGTTTGATTTATTAACAGTATGTTTCCCTTTTTGCAATTATAGATAGTTTACTCTCACATAGTTTAATGCTATGCATATATGTTTTTATTTTTGAAATTTAGGTAGTTTCCTTTCCTGCAATTACTTTTGATGCAAGTGTGTTTTTCCTTTCAATAGTATGCAAGAGTGCTTTCTCTTCAGCAAAAGTAAGATTTCTTTCAAGTAGGAACATTTTTTAGCTTATGGTTTCATAGTGTAGAGTTGGATTTCTTTCATTTCAATATTAGTTTTTGATTTTAGGCCACTTTGCACCCACAACAATTAACTCCAACTTATTTTCTTTTCTTTCGAGTTATTTACATTTTTGTAATGCATGTGTTTGATTTTCTGCAAATAGTTTAATTTTAGCTGTAAAATTAAAAAAAAATTCATTGGGTTGCTGTAAGAACCTTGTTACTAACCCATCTATGAAGCATGACATTTGAACTAATACCAGTCTTAAGGATGTTCAAAAATTTGTTGACTAGAGATGGGATTATTACCACAAGGAGCTTCTTCAATCCTTGTTGCAGTATCAGGTCCATATTTGAAGAAGAATTCATCTTCCAAAGTGCATAGAAAATCAATAAGTATCATCATCATGTCGATCTAGATCTATCCATCTCTCCTTCCTCATTTGTGAAGGAGCCCAAGAATCATGGGTAGTAGCTAAGGAAGAACTATAATTAGAACTTGAAATTGCAGAATTCCTTGATTCCTTTGTATCAAATGAAGAATATCAACTTGGATTAGAAATAAAGGATCCTAAAGAAGGAATCCAACCAAGTCAAGAATCTATTAAGTTATGGACTGAATTAGTTTTCCAACTCCATCCTTTTACATTTCAGCAACTTTTGAAATCCAGATCATATGAGAAGCTGGTTCTTAATGTCTGGGTATCTGTTCATATACATTATGTGAACAAGAATGTTTTATAAATCTTGATTTGTAGGTGGTTACACTGGAAGTATGCATATACTTGAAAGAATATTTCTACTTCAATAGAATAGGGTAGTGTAGGAAAAAAAAATAAAAAATAAAGATAGGAATAAAAGTAAAGAAAAAATAAGCTTTACTGTGAAAACCACTTGTCTGGCATAGTCTAGCAGGGTCTGGTTAGAAAACCAGGTTACTGGCTAGCTAGACTCCATAATAAAGCTTGTTGGTGATGTCTACTTCATTTATGCAAAATCATTTGTAGTTCTGTGCTCAGCTGGATGATGGGAGATTTATTAAGGCTCTCCTTCTAGCAAGTTTCAACCCATCAACTTCAAAACATTTTCTGGGTTTGAAACTTGAGACATTTTTAGCTACCCTGGAGCCTGCATGCCTCAATGGCAGGAATCCTTATCATGTGCTAAGGAAATACATTAATTTTTCTTAGCAAGTGAATTCTACAGTTCATTCGACTCCAACAAATCTATTCATGATTGTTAGGATGTAACAAGTGCCTTAATTTCCATTAACATTAAGGGTTGAATATATCACATTGGTTAACAAATTTTGTCATTGGTTGGTAATCCAATGATTTCTATTAGTGTTCGACACCAACAAAATTTATTCACATAGGTATATTTGCACAAAGAAAAGGACGTGGATGAATACCTTGTAGTTCTTTACTCTGTAATAATGGATAGTTGCAGTAGTTGCAGCTTTTATTTTGGTACAGAGCAGTCAATTCCTCTATTTTATATAGAAATCCAGTAACATTCAACACATTGAACAACCTATCAGAAGAAAAATTTGCATTCTTGTAGCACCACGATATTTGGAGCAAAGGCAGAGCAGCTTGTCACAGAAATTCCATTCTGTCATAGCAAATACAGCATGCAGCAGAAACTCCTAACAACCCAAACTATCTCTAACGAACTTGGTCCAGTAAGATAAAATTGATCTAAGGTAATGATCGTTTCTTTTGATTTATTTATTTCATTAAATCTAAGGAAATTTCATTATGAATTATATGCATGTACTTTCTAAGCCTATTTCTTTTTACCCTACCTCTGTTTGTCATCATTCCACAACTATCCTTATATCTTATAAATAGATATTCATCTCTATGGAACATAGTGCCTAGAGATGAAAATATTATCACCTTAAAAATGAATGATGATGTTTCCTCTATCCATGCAACACTTGATTCATTCCTTCATGTTTTCATACACAATAATTCATCATTGCACTAGCAGTTCAATATCTTCATAAACTTTTTATGCGCAATGCATTTGAATGATCGTGAAGTATGAGCTTATGAATTACCATTACATCCAAAGCATTAGAAGACTCAAGAAAATATCTTGAGACTTATTATATGCCTATCCAATAACCTTCATCATTTTCCCAGTTTCTGTTTCATCCTCTGTTTCCTATCCAAATTACACTCTCAGAACAAATGGGGAGAAAGGGAGTTGGGTGTCATGAACCAATTTATGTATATTTGGTAGAATTCCTTCCTGAGTTCAATGCATGCAAGGAAAAATTTGAAGGCACTTGGTATCAATTCTTCCAAAAATTTCAGGGGCATGATGATGAAGTAGCATTAAAATTCGCATAGGGGTTGGATGGGAAAGTCGTGCACATTTCCGATTTTATCATGAGATTGTCTGAGAAAAAAATTGTTCATGCCACTGGTCTACATTGTCATGGGGAGCATTGGTTTAAAAATAAACCTATAGAATGCGTAGTATTTAGCAGGTTTTTAAAGGAGGAGCATTAGTCTACAAGCTAGAAAAAGGGTTTCCCTCGTGACTGGATGAAGGATGAATGACGAAATGTGATATATGTGTTGCAGAAAAACTTAACCTGCGAAGGGAGGTATGCAATTACTTTGAATTATCATGTTCGCCTACTTCGACATTTGAAAGATGAATTGGAAATGAATTTCCTGTATTTTCTTCGCAAAAGTCTAGCTAAGATGTCAAGACGGGTTCAAAAGAACTCTAGTAATCCTTACAATAGTCTCTACCATCATGGTTTGATTAAGATTCTTATTGAATATGAATTGTGTATTCCTAAGGATACATGGGCTAATTTTGTGGACAAATTTTGGGGTCTCCCTTCATCTGAAAGCCCTCATTCTCCACATTTTCAAGTTTCTCCTCAGACTGAAGGTCATAAATTAGAACCCATTCCTGACCTAGAGCCAGAACCACCCCTAAATTATCTTCTCTCCTATGTATTATGGAAATCCAAAAGGAAACGACCTCAGGGAGAAAGCCCCATTGTCACAGAATCCACAATGTTGTGGCGAACCACCAGAAGTATGACAAATTTTTAAACCCTCTAATCCAACCCTCAATGTACAACAGTCTATTTTGGTTGATCTCGAAGAATCCACTGAGTCAGAACCAAAACCCTCTAAGAAGAAGAAAGAAATCTCTTCTGATCAATTTCCTTTACTTGAGCATAGTTCACCTCAGAATAATTTTCCTAAATTTGATTTTCCTTCATTAAACCCTCTTAACAATGACCCTTCTAAATTTCAAAAGGTTGAGCCTGTCCATAAACCCATGTCTCCTAAGATTGGCCATGTCGAATATAACCCATAATTGTTTGATCTTCACCAATTTGACTATGGTACTCCTGAAGATGACCTTCCCAATACTGAAATCCATACTACTATGTATAGAACCTATGTAATTGCTCAAATCTAGGAAAAGAACAAGGAAATAGAACAACTAAAAATATCACCGGAAGAGTGTAATACTATTGACTGACATATTAAGGCCGAGAATGAACAACTGAAGGTGACCAACAAAAAATTTGTGGAATCCATCGATGAATTAAGGGCATATATTCTTCAGCTTGCAGAGAAATATGAAAAATTGACCGCCAAGCATAAGAATACAATCGATGCAAATAAATGCCTTGCAAAGATAGGAAGGAATTGGAAAATAGAGGGATTAAAAAATCTTGCTCACATCAGCATGTTAAAGAAGAAACTCAAAGCCAAAATAGATCAAGCTAGTGAGAAACTAAATACTACTGTCAAAGCATCATAAGTTTTGTCAAGCCCAGTTTTGAAATTTTGAAGCTTCTAACAGGTATGTTTGCATGGGGACATCAAAATACATAAGAGTGGAAGAGTGAGAGAACATGCTACTGAGAAATTGGATATAATTATCAATACATCCTATGTTTTGTCAGAAGTATTGGGAATCAATTTTGAAATTTTTGAATTTCTAAAAAGGCATGTTTGCATGAGGACATGCAAATACACACGTGTGGGAGAGAGTGAGACAACAAGCCATTGAAAAATTGGAAATATTTGTCAATACATCCTGAGTTTTGTCAAAATTATTAGAAATCAGTTTTGAAATTTTTGAATTTCTAAAAAGGAATGTTTGCATGAGGAGATGCAAATACACAGGTGAGGGAGAGTGTTGGCTCACCAAATTGACACTATTTGCACCCTCCAAATCCACTTTTGGCCTCTTTGTTTGATCCTTTGACCTCATAAATCCCTCTATATTTTCACATATCTACCCAAATACCTAGCAAGTATAGTAAGGTATGATAATTCATCAAAACCCTTTGATTTCCTTTAATTTAATGATTAAATATAATTCTTAAAGGATTCGTGACTAATTATACTAGATTCTGCATGATACTTTGATTTCAGCAGCAGGTTAGAGATCTTGAAGATTGTCTATACTTCATATGTTTCTAGCTCGTTCAAACAAAACCGAGTCCATCCAACTCAGTTCTCGTTGATGACTCACAAATAATCAATGAGATCTTCATCTCTTGGAACTACGTTCCATAGAGATGAAGATCTATTATTAGATAACAAATCAAAGCATCTTTCGAGCATAGGAAGGGCGTTATGAAAACATTTGTATCATTAAATAGATGATAGTTTTTGTTACTAAGAAATCAGGATTGGTTATCTTAGTTCCTGAGCTATAAAAAGCCAGGGATCGAAAATGTAAACGGGATAGAGAATGAATAACAGATAAGTAGAATTTTGTTGCTTAGGTATTGGTTTTCTGAATTCAATAGAGGTTGATTCATACAATGTTGTTCTTATTATTTTAAGTAATGATACATATGTTTCTTTAGACTGTAATTTCATTTGTTTTTTTGTTGTTAATGTTTTCTTCATTTTAGAATCATGGTTGTAGCTTAGATTTTAGTCTGCAAATCATTTAAGGACTTGTGGATTTCTTGGCAAGGATCCACCAAGAAGACCATAAGCCCTTCCTTTGTAAATTTAATTCTTGTATAGCATAATTTTTATTTTTTGTTTTCATTAGAAGAGAGAATTGTAGTTAGTAAGACTATTAATTGGATGTAGAAAGTAGATTTACATATGTTTGAAATCAGTCCTTTCATTGTGTGATGATTATTGAAATAATGTGGGTAAATGTTTGATAGGATTAAGAAACAACTCGGATGTTTGGGTATATTTATTTGAAGTATTATTTTTACTTTCTATTATTATAGATTTGAACTGTATTCATTTTGCTGTAGTTTCAGATTCTACTTTCTTTCATGTATTTCTTTCTGCAAATTTGGGCTTTCAAATGAAATAGACTTAGTTGTATTTTAATTATAGGATATGTAGATTTTATTTCTTTTATCACAGCTTAGACTCTAGGTTAATTCAAGTATTTCTTTCAGTGGAATTGGATTTTTGAATATAGCTTTAGACTTGGTAATAGTATCCTCTGCAAATTTCATTTATCTTACTGTAGTTTTAAATGCAAGTTTAAATTAGAATAGTTTCAATTATAAGTAGTAATTCATTTTAAGGTTGAATTGAACAATGAAATTTATGCTGATATAAAACTTAACAAAACTCATGCTAAGGAAATCTATTAATTTGATAATAGCATTAAGATATTAACTAAAAGATCAATTTCTAGTTTAGTTTCTGTCACCTGTTTTGTTTTCTGCGTCATTACATAGCTTTATTCTTACTTACTTTAGTTTATGAGTTATATTAGAATAAATGGTCATAGTTTTATTCTTACTTACTTTAGTTTATGAGTTATATTAGAATAAATGGTTTTCATTAGTTTATTTTCATTTGTAAGGATATGCTTTAAAGGTAGGATTGTATAGAAATCAGTTTGAACATTATTTCATTTTTGCAATTATGTTAGAGCTTGAAATTTGAATGCTTTGTAAATTTTAGATGTGAGAGTATTTAGTGAGTAGTAGGACCATAAATTTGAATAAAGTTGATGATCAATAAATTAAGAATCTTAGTATTAAACATTTCAAATAGTTTTTATATTAGATTAGATTAGGTTAGGATAAGCTTTTATCCTGCACATATAGTGCTTATGCCTTGAAGGTTACCTCCCTGGGTTGACATTTTTTGAAGGTTATTTGTAGTGATATATTTATCTCAACAATCTATTGGAATCCAATATTGATTGAGACACCATGAGTTAGATGGTCAGTTAGATACAGTCACACCCAATGGGGAGATTCGAATCCATCCCTAATTGATTCGAATTCTTTTCCTGTGTAAACTATTTTAACACCAGATTTAATTAATGTAAATGATACTGTAAATTTCTAAGCAATACTCATCAGTTTTCTATGTGGTTTGTTTTTTTCAGTTTGTATCTTCATTCTCCATTTACTGCAATCATAATTCTAAACTATCTACTTGAATATATAAATGAAATTCAAATTCTAATAACCTTCTCCTGAAAACTCTTCATGGCAAATTGGAAATTAATCATAGATCATTGTCCAAATCAAATATTTGGACATTGATTGTTTTACAATAAGAGTAAATTCAATTTTCCTTTTTCCTTGGTATAAATGTAGATTTGATGACAGAAATGGTCAATCTATACATAATCAATTCTAACTTCTGTTAAAAGAGAGATGTAGGCATGGATAAATTATTTTTGTAAAACAGACTTTGAATTTTATCAAATTCAACAATTATTAATTGATCCAAAGTCATTTTTACCTATGTATTCTCTCAACCCAACACCTTGTCCAGTACTCCATCCAGTATTCCATCAAGTACCTCATGTAGTACCTCATCCAATACCTCTGCTATTAGGATGCCAAAGTATCCCCTAATTATTGTTATTTCCATTAGTAAGATATTGTTGATAAGGTACAGAGATATCCTTGTCATGTCCTAAACAAAAGGTAACTAATCAACAAACTAAAATCTCAATCAAACAGACTTTAAAAGAAATCCAATACTTATCAACGCAATTCAAATGCATATTTATTTCCTTTCTTTATACAGAAAATATATTTTGCTTGAACAAGAGTTCCACCTACTGAAATTCATAAAAATACTAGTGAAAATCGTTCAACATTACACAAGGATGTACAAGTGATAAAGATGAGGTTCCCTATCAAGTTCATTAAATCATTAATCATTTGAACACTCTGGAGGCATAATCGTCCTATATGGTAAGGATTCGAAAGTAGAGAATTAAATTACCTTAAGAATATTATCCAATGGATGTTAAATAAGTATTATTAGATTTAATTTTATTCCAACACATCTTTTAGCTCTTACAAGAGTAATTCGTTCATACAAGAAAGTATAAATAAAACATGATAATGGATACTAAAGTGAGAAACCACTACCAACGATCCTATTTAGAACTCCAGTGGGGTAACTATAATATCCAAGAAATTTCCTCCCTAGACAGTATACCCTATTTCCAATAAGACTGTTCGGTACCCTAATGAGTTTGACAGGTCATACCACAGGTCGTTACCCGCTGCTAGTAGACCTATTCAACATCTCGATGGGTTAACCTTTTTATATCATTTTTCTTTTAGAGGCTCTTGTCCCAAATTCACCTTAAAGATAGGATTTATAAATTTCTTATGCAGAAGTGAAAGGGGGGAGTTTCTCTAAAAACATTTTTAGGAGCGGAATGGTATTGGGTTGGAATATTTTTCTAGAACAATGCTAGTAAAATTTTGGTTGCATGAATAATTAACTCTCGCAATTATTCTAATTCAATGGAAAGGTCGTGGTCATATGTATTAAGGACAACATATAATAACCAAAAGACTCTTTAATCTCAACAACCCTCTTCCAATAAGCTTATTGTGATGTCTTCAGAAAAACAATTCAATGTTCTTATCAGTTACTACTTGTAAAACCAAGTCAAATCCAACTAGTATACTTATGGTCTCATAAGTTAAACAACTTGAAGTAAGATTAGCTGGTAGAAACTCTGTATAAACAAGGGAATACAACTCTGAAAACAACAGGTATCTAAGAGAAGAAAATTAACAACCCAGAACAACTAATATGTATCATTAGAAAGTTTCAACCCTTTTCAGAAAATATCAAAAAGAAATAACGTAACTTACTTTTTTTCGAATGTTCTAGGTTCTTCTTGAAAATAGAAGATACCTACAAAAATTTAAGAAAGCTTAAGAAAAACAAAATGAATAATAAAAAAACTCATGTACATATTTAGAAGGAAAATTTCAATCAAACTTCATTCGAAAGGAAGGAGGTGAAGGAATTGCTTCTTCACCTACCAATTCCAAATTAGATTGATGAGTTAAACCATGAATGAATTCCTACTTGGGCATAGGTTTACGATATACTTTTAACCGATGCCGATTTACCACAAAAGTTACCTTCTCATTGTCAATTGATCTTATATTAACAGAACCATTATTAAAAATAGTTATGATTTGATAAGGTCCCATCCATCTAGTTGTGAGCTTACCTTTAAAAATTTTAAACCTTGAATCAAATAGTATAGCCCAGTTACCTTCTTGAAAAACCTTTTTCTTTAAAAACTTGTCATGGCACTTGACTCTCTAATTCTGAATTAAAATATTTCTTTGAACATCATCTTATCTGATATTGTCCAACTCATTTAACTGGTTCAACCTTTGTCTCTGAGCCTCATCCAAATTTAGTCCTAACTGTGTGACAGTTCAAAAAGTCTTTATCTAGAATTCTATAAGAAGCAACACATTCTTTCCATAAACAAGTTCATAAGGGGTATGTCCTGTAGTATTCCTCCATGTAGTTTTGTAGGCCCATACAACCTCTGGAATATTGTTTTCCCAATCCTTATGATGCATTAGTTTGGTCTTGGTTAGTATGGATTCGAACACTTTACATGTTGATTCCACCTTACCATTAGCTTGGGAATGTTATGGAGAGGATTTATAATGTTTAATTCCATATTTATATGTCAATTATTTCATATATTTTGAAACAAATTGGGCTCCATTATTAATCACAATTTTACAAGGAACACCAAAAGAAGTAAAAATGTCTTCATAAATGAATTCTATGATTGATTTCTTACTAGCCCTCAATAAAGCTTTCACTTCTACCCATTTAGTTACATAATCAATACAAACTAGGATATATTTATTTTTTCATGACATGGGTGATATTGGACCAATGAAATCTAACCCCCATTTTTCAAATGGTTCAATCATTTCCTGTGATTGCAAAGGCATTTCATTAGCAGCTGTAGGTATTCCCATCCGTTGACAACTATCACAACTCCTTACATATTTTTCAGCATATTTAAAGAGTGTGGGCCAATAGTATCCCTAATGTAACACTTTGTCAATTGTGCGTTTATCTGAAAAATGTCCTCCATAAGGTCCATCATGGAAATTTTGAAGGATTTCATACATCTCATCCTCTCTTACGCATCTACGAATGAAGATATATGGACCTGTTCGGAACAGATCATTTACTTCCCACGAGTAGTTGGGACTTTGTTGAATAATTTTTCCCTTGTGATGTGATGGAAAATGAACTGGTACCTTACCTGTGGCCAAATAATTGGCTATGTATGCAAACCAAAGCATTTTAACAGCAACAACAAATAAATGTTCGTCAAGAAAACCATCATCTACTGGAATATTTTCACCATCATGAGTAAGTCGAGAAATAAAATATGCAACTAATTTATCTTTCCCTAGCTTATTAATAATCGTGATGTTGAATTCTTGTAACAATAAAATCCATTGTGCCATCCTTCCACTAGTTATAGATTTATTCATTAAGAACCAAATAGCAGAATGATCGGTATGAAAAAAAACATCATAACCAGTAATGTAGTGTCTAAATTTATCAATAGCATGAACTACTATAAGAATTCCTTTTCAGTCATAGTATAGTTCAATTCAGCTGGTGTTAATTTTTTGTTGATAAAGTAAATGGAGTAGTTATCTTGACTCTCCTTTTATCCAAGAACCCCCCCTAAGGTAGTGTCAGATGCATCAGTATATATATGAAAAGGTAAGGACCAATTTGGTCCTCTTAAAACTGGTGATGAAGACAATTCTATCTTAAGAGTTTAAAAACAAAGCAGACAATACTCATCCCAACAAAAGTCAACATCCTTAACCAACAATTTAAATAATGGGGTTGCTATCCTAGTAAAGTTTTCAATGAATCCCCAGTAATAACTAGACTCCCCAGAAAACTCCTAACTTCCCTCTATGTTTTAGGGGGAGGAAGGATGGTAATGATTTCAATTTTTGTAGGGTCAAATTTAATACCCTTAGAGGAAATATGATGTCCCAAAACTATGCCCTCAGTTAATAACATCTTACATTTTTCATAACTTAAGGCAAGGTTTGTTTCTTGGCACCTGATTAATATTTCTTCCAGTTTATGAAGGGCTTCTTCAAAATTATTTCTGTAAACTGTAAATTCATCCATGTAGACCTCTACACAATCATGATTAGGGTCATCCAGAGTTCCTAAAAATTCCCTCTGAGAACTAGAAAGAGCATAAAGTCCAAAGGGTAATACCTTGTAGGCATATGTCCCCCATGGATAGGTAAAGGTAGTTTTCTCCTGGTCTTCATGGGCTATCCTTATTTTATTGTATCCATTGTATCCATCAAGAAATGAAAAATATTGTTTTATGGACAAAGTGTCTAAAACCTGATCTATAAAGGGAAGGGGAAAATATTATCTCAAGGTTGCTTTGTTGATATCTCATAAATCTACACATATTCTCCATTTTCCTCCCTTTTTGGGGAAAATTACCAGAGGGGAGACTCGTTTACTATCAGAAATGGAATAAATGAAATATGCATCAAGTAACTTTTGGAGTTCATCCTTCACAATGTCTTTTAGAGTAGGATTCAGTATCCTATGTGGTTGTCTCACTGGTCGAATATTATCCTAAGTATAAATATGATGAATACATTAGAGGAAATTTGAGGTCTAAAATGGGCCTCCTAAGGAAAATAATAAAATAATAGTTATTAATTTTGGAGGAAGAATGAAAAAACTACTTTTTTTGGTTCGTATTTTTTACATATCTCCCTGTCGTTTTACTCAAATTCCGAGCAGGAGAGCTCGTTGGATGCAAAATTTAATTCTGCATCCAACGAGTATCCACACTACATACTTTTGATGGACCCCTCTACCCCAAAAATAAGAAATACCTAAAAAAACGTGATAATGGCATCATCATCACATTTTTTTAGGTATTTCTTATTTTTGGGGTAGCGGGGTCCGTCAAAAGTATGCAGTGTGGGTACTCATTGGATGCGGAATTAAATTTCACATTCAATGAGCTCTCCCACTTGGAGTTCGAGTAAAAACACAACGAGATATGTAAAAAATATGAACAAAAAAGTAGTTTTCTTTTATGACAAATATGTCAATTCAACCATTATGGTTGACTCATTTTATTGAAATTCTACTGGTTCTTGAATTCAAACTCACGAAATTTATTGTTGGGGCATTTTCTTATAAGGCCCATTTTAGACCCCAAATTTCCTCTAATGCAAGTGTGAGGATGTATTCCCCTCATATCCTTATAGGTCTAGGAAAATGCTCCTTATTGTGCCTGCAATACCTGAACGAACTGAACTTGTTGGTCTTGACTTAATTTAGCATTAATTATTAAATACTTCCCAGGACTAATCTCAATTGGAACTGTGATATTTTCCATTTTATCATCCACAAAAAGGACTATTGATGTAGATATACTTGATGGATCAAACTTTTCTTGAAAATCCTCTCTAAGGAAATAATCAAATTCAAAAAAGGACTGAGGAAAGTAAATACTAGTAGTGGCAGAAATGAACTGATCTAAAATGTTATCCTCAATTTGATCTTCTAACCCTCTAGATTAAATTATAGATAGTAATGGTTTTTGTACTTCCTCATCCCCATATGGGATTTCCAACCACAACATTTCTGCTACTGGTTGAGATGATGGATACATGGAAAGATTTTGCAAAGAAGGGTCGTTTGATATTATTAATATCCCTTCTCTACAACCTATAAAAGCATAGGTTGTATCCAACTAAGTTCTTCCTAAGGTGATCGAATGTTCTTTGGCAGGATTCTTAGTCTGAAGAACCAGGAAGTCTATTGGATATTCCTGGGAGGCCATAGTAACAATAATTCCATCAAGTGCCCCTACAAGTTTTATAGTGCTCTTGTATGGTAACTCTAAAATTGTTGGAGTAGGCCTAAGCATGTTATTTAGTTTTAGTGCCTGCAAATTATATGGGGACATAATGTTGATTCTAGACTACAAATTAATCAATGCATTACAAGGGAAACATTATTAATTGATATGGTTAAAATAGGGTTTCCGAGATTTGCAAATTTTGGGAGTACAGGATGATTGATATGTAATCAGACAGTTGGCCTACCACATATATGGATAGTGTATCTTTCTATTTTCTCCCAGGTTTCTTCAAACAAAGATATCTTATCATATTTGAGTAAATGGGAACATCCCTAATAGCTTGAAGGAAAGGGATTCAAATATTGACATTCCTCAGCTCACTTTCAAAATCAAACTAAGGCCATATCGCAGGTTTTTCTATAGCAATCCTTTCCAGATATGGAGGAATGCTTGATGTCTATTTTTCTATGGAAATCTATTCCCCTCCTCTTCTTGGTTCTCTTCATTTTCTTCCTTAAATTCTTCCTGGATAATAACAACAAGATTTGTCTTATTTAAAGTCCTCCCAGACTTAATTTGTATATCCTAAATTGGTATTACATTTATAGAAAATGTTGGAGAATGTGGTACCTTAGTATTGTTAAGAGGCTAAGGAATCCTATTTTTGGGTTTGGTATAGGTTGGGAAGGGAGTTAAGTTGTACTAGGAGGATTTACATTATGGTATTGTTGAGGAATTTGTGGAATCTATGGAGCTAGTAGTGATGGTGGGGAAAAACCAGGTAGACGCTGTGTTGCTGCAGCAACCTTTTCCCCGACTTCAGTTTTTCACTTAAATTCTGGGACCCCTCCTTATCTTGATTTACTTGAATGTAAGATTGAAATTTTGGCGTCTTTGAGTATCTTTGCTTTAAAGTTGAGCGTCCGTCTTGTTGGCTGGTTGCGTTCAGTTCAATGTGAGTCGCGAGATCGGTTTTAACATTTTTAAGAGTGTGAGGGTTTACCTTAGCGAAATTTTGGTTTTTGGCCTCATTTGAGCCTTAGCGCTGTTAATTCTTCCCTTTGGATCGGGCCTCTTTTGGAAGAAGTGGAGTCTTATATCACTCACCGTTGCGGCTCTTAGACCAAAGTCTCCGTCCGATCCACTTCCCTCCGACGCCCGATTCGGGTTGTGAATCGCTTGCCCCAGAGTTCCGGTTTACCCGACGTTGCGGCTGGGGAGATAAAGTCGGGCCCCGACGTGAGTTTCACCCGACACCCGAACTCCGCCTTATTTAGCCTCCGTCGTCTTTTTGTAGCCTGCGTTCCATCCGCCGTTGCGGGTGGCAGAGTAGTCTGTCGTCCGATCCACTTCTCTCCGCCGCCCGATCACCTACGACGCCCGCGCTTCCGCTTCCCCTCTTCTGCGCTCCTCCGCCGTTGCGGCTCCTGGAGCCTTCTCCCATCCGGTGTAAGAACCTTGTCTCATCCGATCTAAGAACTGCTCGACTTCCGATTTACCTTTCATTGCCGTTCCGAGCCTCCGCAGTTCCTCACCCGGATGAACTAGGCTAGCTCGTTGTGAATATATCATTATAATTTTAAAATTATGGATGCCTAATGTCTGAATTCAATGGATAATGCACCAAGTTTGTATGCAGAGATCATCTCATGAATCGTTGAAGCAGAGCATCGCGCTGGAAAGGACAACGTGAACGAATGACCGAGGCGCCGATGGGACATTTTCTTTTAGCGGTTACTGTCAGAAAATAAACGCCTGTGGAAATGATGGAGAAGGTGAAACGACCAGGAAAGAAACTGAATCGTCAAGGGCATTGAAAAGACGCGTTGAGGGAACCCAGAGGACATCAGTTGTAGTTTAAATAATGGGAAGCTCGATGAAAAGAAGGCTTTTTTCCTTAGAAAATTTTGTAATTGTTGACTTGTAAGAGGAACTATTTCGTTTTGCGAAGTGAACTGCAATTTGGTCTACTGGAAAGAGTAAAGAAGTGAAATGTACCAATGCTATTTAATGAATAATGCTGAAGAAGAACTATTTCGTGTTCAGCTGTATTTCATGCGCTGTAAGGATATTTGATGTTTTGAACCTAAGTTCTTGTTAATTATTCTGCAGTCTTTTCTGGGATGCATTTGCACTATGAGTAATAATTGTTGTTATAGAATGATCGGCTAACTGGTTATTTGAATATTTGTAGTTTTCATGTGCTGTGGGAAAAGTATCAGCTATCTGTGAATTTTATTACCGTATGTGATTTTGTATTGCTCAGTTAAGATGATAGCCTCGCTCCCTAGGGATAGTTTAGATAGTTAGTTATTTCTGTTCGTATCTGGTTTGTTTGCTTGTGAGCATAAGACGAGAGGTAAGAACCTGCGCATCACTTTGTGACCGCCCCCTGCATTTAAACCAGCCTGCATTTAATTAGGCACGTGCATATCATTCCTTTAAGTCAAAATACAAAAACTCGGTGGGCCGGGCCCAACCGGTAAAGCCTTTGTTTGTTACTTTGACCTACGGTAGCCGGACCGCAAACCGGACGGATTCCCTATACCAAACAGTCAGCGGGCTAGTTGGGAACGCTGATTGGGGAGAATCCCTTACTGTTGCCACCTGCGATTTTTCAGGCCTCAACAGTTTTGGCGCTAGAAGGAGGGCCGCCAGTGCATGGCTGGCCGAGGAAACCCTTTTTCCCGAGAATATTCCTCTGGTTACAGTTCTGGTAGTAGTGTACCACGCCATTCAATTCCGGAAGAAGAAGAAAAAGAATATCTATACCCTGTCCCCAACAAGATTGTTAACGATCTGAGAAGACATACCAGGGCATACTTAAAGAAGATTGGAGGATTGCCTGTCATTCCCGAATTGCCTAGAAGAGAATACAAGAGGAAAGACCGTCCTCTAAGAGAAGACTCGGTGTTGGTTGGATACTGGCAAGAACTGGTAGAGACTGCCTTACAAGAAGTAGAGCTACCTTTGAATCAAGAAGGCCCTGAGACTCCTTACACTTCTCCTATTCACACCCCAGTTGGTTCACCTCCGCACTCTCCACCTCGACTAATGGCAGCAGCTAACGCAAACTAGCCACCTAATCCTCCAAACCCCCCACCTGCATGGAAAGCCAGATCACCTCTGAATCTGACCGCGCCTTTGCACGACCTACCTCAAGCCTTCGAAAAGTTATTGCCTAAGTTTGATCCCAATGAGAAAATATTGGTAGACGATCACTTGCAGAGTTTTTATTTGGCTATAGAAGGATTACGGGCAGGGAAGCATGAAGATGTGGTTTGTAGAATTTTCCCACACACCCTTAAAGGACCCGCTGCCTCTTGGTATTTCGGTTTTCCTGCCAATTCCATTCCAGATTGGAACACCTTCGAAAGAATGTTTAGAAGTAAGTATGCAGTCCAAAAGACGCATGCTGCCCTGATGAAAGGACTTTGTGCTTTGAAAAAAGAAAAGAAAGAAAAAGTGCACAGTTTTACGCAAAGGTTTACAGCCTATCTTAAAAACTTCTCTGATGCAGATAAACCTTCAGAAAAGGTCCTAATCGAGTATTATACATCAGCTCTAGGTCTTGACCTGGCCATGTTCGCAAAAGGTAGGGCCAAACCCACTTTGACGGAAACTTATGAAGAAGCAGAAGTAGTGGAAGCAGAAAGGGAGAGCATTGAAGATTACCCTGAACAGTCAGGGGAGAAAAGGAGAACGCTGCTGTTTACTAAGCCCAAAGAGGAGAAAACACCAGATTACGAAGGTATGGCCAAAATGGTACAGAAGCTGTCTAACAAGGTCATAGATTTGGAGAAAGAAAAAGAAGCACACAAGTTTTTCAGGCCGTATTATAAGAAAAGGGAGGACAGCAACCAGACCCCTCCCCCCTCTCAGAAAACTGCATCCATGAACCTCACAGAGATAGGTATGGATAATTTCTGTACTTTTCATCAACAGCCCCATTCCGAAAAGAACTGTCCGCAATGGATAAATTCGATGACATTGGTCATGAATCAGATGCTGGATTCAAGATTGACGGAAGAAGATGAGGAGGAAAGAAAAGAAAACGTTGCTTCAACAAAAGAACCAGAAGAAGAAGAGACTATGGCCTTATGGAGTTCTGTTTCAGTACTAGATGCGGAAGAAGAAAGCGCGCAGGGACGCAAAGATATCAGGGAGGCTAACGTCACAACTAGGAGCAAAGGGGAGGTTAGTGATGACAGTTTTCTGCTCCCAAAGATTCGAAGGTTGCAAAGAAATATAAAAAAGAAATTCCAAGACAAATCATTGGCTAATCAGATTCCGGAATTCACCATTAACAGCCAGAATCCGAAGCAAGACGGAACGCCACTCAGGCTAAATGAAGAGAATGCGAACGTTGATAAATCTCAGTCCACTAGACAACTAATCGAATATGACATTGTTGAAGATTTAAAGAAGATAAAGGCAAACGTCCCGCTGTTTGAAATGTGCAAAATACCTCAGTAGAAAGAAAAATTGTTGAAAGCACTAGAAACAAAAGAAGAAAAGCTGCCCACTAACAATCAGCCGCAGCCAGAAGAAGAAATTGGGGAAGCTAGTAGTGGAGGTAAGTCTAAAACCAAACATCCACCTTTCCTTTTGACGTTTGAAATTTTCAATCACAATGTGCACAATTGTTTAGCGGACTCAGGAGCGTCAATCAATGTCATGCCCATATCGGTTTGTAAGAAGATAAATGGGCAGCCTAAGCCAACCACGTGGAAAGTGGTACAGTTGGATAGGACCGACGTCAAGGTAGTTGGCGAGATGGAAGACGTGTTAATCTGCTTGGCGTCCGATGATAGAGTGTGCCAAGTCATCAACATTGTAGTGGCTGACATACCAGATGCGTACGGCTTGGTCCTGAGTAGAGATTGGTCAGCCAAATTAAATGGGTATTTCGCCACAGATTGGTCACATCTTTGGTTGCCATACAAAGGAAGTCCTAATCATATCAAGGTTTTGAGAGAGCCTCATATGAAATACAATGTCACTCAATTGGAGGGAAAGAATGTACCAGTTGAATCCATATTGGGAAACTACTTTCTAGAACTAGAACCAGGGAATTATCAAGCGGAAGAGGCTAGCAGCACACCTAACACCCAGCCTGATCTCCTTCATTTTTCTCAGGCTGATGAGCTTGATTGTAAAATAGTAGATTTAGCTGTAGGAGTAGATTCTTTTTCATTAGACAATGTTTGTTGGACTTTATATTTTGACGGCTCAAAAACGTTAGAAGGATCAGGGGCCGGCTGCGTCCTTATTGATCCACAAAGAAATAAATACTTCTTGTCCTGTAGGTTAGAGTTTGAATGTACTAACAATACACCCGAGTATGAAGCATTGCTGCAAGGACTCAAGAAGGCCATTGAGCTACAGGTTTGTAATTTAAAAGTTTTCGGAGACTCAGAAATAGTTGTGAAACAAATAAAAAATCAAATACACTGTGTTTCCCCTCATTTGAAAGCCTATCAAAACGAGGTATGGGAATTACTCAAACGTTTTCATGCATTTAACATTATTTCAATCCCAAGGATAAAAAATGCAGCCGCTGATTTTTTAGCCACATCAGCTGCCAGGCTGGTGCCCACTAATAATAAATGCTCTATTGAATTACTTTTCAGGCCCTCCGTGCCGGACATGATCACCAACTTGCGAGTATTTGACGATGATCAGTGTTAGTTTTTCAACATTTAAGCTAGCATTATAACAAGATCTTTTCACTGAGAGAATAACAAGCACACCATTCACATAAGCAAATCACAAGAGACAAGAGACACAAAGATTTTAGGAGGGGAAACCATAAATGGAGAAAACCCCTCAACTTCCTCTAAGATAGTATCACCACAAGATGTGAACCCAAAATAGTAAGATGACCTCCCTTCACAATAGCAGCCTTCTGTCTTCTGTCAAGCACAAGAATTTCCTTCTCCAAAAGTGCGCCACACTTGAGAGAGCAAGAGAGCTAAGTCACAAGTGATAAATAGAGAGACACACACTCTCTATTTATATTAGTCCTTTCACTTAAGTTTCCATTTCACACGTAGGCTCAACCCTAATAATTACTACTCGAGCCTACACCTTAATTAGTGTATAATAACTCAAGTGCCCCTAAACTG
>LPNX011076032.1:91628-142259 GCA_001517045.1 Pseudotsuga menziesii | reverse complement strand
GGGACATAGAAACAAAAATACACTAACTTCATCTAGGAAATAACATTAGCATGAAGTAGTAAAAGTATGCATCATTTGAAAAAACAAACTAACCTTGCACGTTTAAAATACGAACTATGTAGATCTAGAAATGGATTGTTCACCAGCAGGAGACGAAAATAATAAACAGCTCCAACAATCACCCGAAAATAGTGCTGCAACAATGGCAAGTGTGAAGAAAATATTGTTAAGGTCTTCGTTTTTATAGAACTCTTAGACGTCGCTATAGCGACGGCAAACATTGAATTTTGCGCCCTAGATCAACTTGACCGTTGTAAAATGTCAACAAAAGACGGTGTCGTCGCTATAGAGACGGTCAGGCATGGATACAGCGACGTCCAAGAGTTTAGGCGTGGATACAGCGACGTCTGAGAGTCCCGGCATGGATACAGCGATGGCTAGGAGTGGATACAGCGACGCCTCGTTCCTGTTACATCGGATTTTACACCAAAAAGTAAGAAACGTGGAAAACCTCCCTGGAAAAATCCGCGCTTTTGTACTAGTGTTTGTGCATTTGAGTTTAACATAAATGTATGTTTGGTAATAAAATAAATGAACTTATATTCATGTTAACTTTATAAAATACTATTAATCAAATATCTTAAAATTTAAACTCTAAAGACATATAATTGACCAACTTATCCAATAAATCCTATAGCATATAGTTGGTCACTCTTCTCCTTTTACATCTTGTACAAGAATCTAGAATTCTTTCGAAAGAAACAACAAAGGACCAAACAGGTTTAGTTTCCAATCTATTGGATGTAGGAGGATTTAGAGTGAAAAACACAATGGAAAATATTTTTTTAGACTTAAACTTTGCTTGTGCCATTTGAGCAACGCCATGAAAGAGTACCGCATGTCTTTTCTTCCCTTATTACCAAACATGAACACAAAAAGTTGTTTTATTTAAAGAAGAGAACCAGTGGATGATTGAATTGGACAAAAATTAAGACAGAGCTTTATGAAACTACAAGTATTATCATATACATATTTATTTAAAGGAAAGAATAAGTGAGTGGATGAATTGAAAAAAAAAATAGCAACTAACTAACTAGGTTTAGGCTCTCCAAAATTGTGAAAATTGCATTTGAAACTACAAGTATTATCATACACAGATTTATTTAAAAGTAAGAATAAGTGAGTGCATGAATTGGAAAAAATAGCAACTAACTACTAACTAGGTTTAGGCTCTCCAAAACAGTCAAACTTGCATTTGACTAAGATACTGTGAACTACAGCCAATTAGGTTTAATTTCACCAAAACTGACAAAATTGCATTTGACTCCGAGGTTTAAGCTCACCAAAACCGTAAACGTTGCATTTGAGGAAGATGTGGCAAACTACTGTCAATGAATGAATGACATGTAAGCTATGAAAAATTGAGGAATAGCTTAGGGAAAAAAAGCCCACCAACAAAATACTCTGAAGATTGTGCCACTCTGAACCAACCCAAATGCTATAAAAATGGATCGAAGTTCTAGATGACCATGAACTTTGACATGCTGTATTGAAAAATGGATCAAAGATAGGGATCTCTGGAAGTTTTACTTGTTAGAAAGATACAAGATTAACTACACTTCACAATTAAAAAAATGCCATAGATACCAATAGTACAGGTTTCAAGATCGTGGAAAAGTAATTAGTGAATAATCTTTCGGCGACAAAACTTCAAAATAAATAAAAATTGCCATATATACCTGTTCTACACTTCAAGATCATGGAAAAAATAATTAATGAATCAACAACAACAGAAAATTCAAAATCAAACAAATAGCAGCAGAGACACGTTCAACACGCAGACATGTTGACGATTCTTACAAATCTAAAGTGCTAGAGAATACCAGTCGCTCCTAAAACGAGGACTGGTTCTACAACTTTGAATACTCCTGTAACAATATGAATCAATCACTCTGAAAGAACTACGACCACCACTGAGAGGATGGAGTTTCAATCGTCCAATTCCTTGAAGAAACTTTCACGGTATGAGAGGTAGTAAAACTGAGATCATGGCCGGTTGTATTTCCATCCCTGGCTGGTGACCAAGAAAGATATATGCAACTGTATGAATCACCCAATCAATCAATAAATTTAAACTATCAAGGTGTTTTAGGTCGTAATATTTTAATTTTGTTTACCAGCAAGTGGTAGAAAATCACCTTCTCCTTTTCCTATATGGTCTCAAGCTTCGGTCTCCAGCATGGGCATCTTCCAACTGGCACATATTTTTGTTCAATTCCTTCACCATCTAAGGATACATGGATAACCAAGTCGGACACTCTCAGCCTCACGTGCATTTCCTTTCCAAGGTTTCTCAGCCTCAGCACGGTTACATGAAAATCCGCCATCCAGACCCATAACATTTTGTATCGTGGGATGTTCCATTCAAAATGCAAATAAATAGCTGTCAAGGTCAAACAAAAATAGTTGTACTAGTTTTCGTCAATTCCTTCACCCACGAAATCATTCTTATAAATAGCACAGCCTCTTGATTCTTGCATTTTCGTGCCTTTATTTTTCATAAAGAAAGAAAACATATGGCCAAGTCTTTCATGGAGTTGCATTTCAAAAAGAAAACAAGAAGGATTGAAAAATCAGTAACAATGGGAAATATTGGAAGAATTGGAAAAATCGTTGAAAAATCCATTGGGCATTCAGTCTCAGAAATTGTACATCCCGCAAATAATTACAACCATTTCGCCCAACCAAGAACATAAGGTAGGAAACCTTACCTTGCTCGCTTCGCACAATGGAACGCCCCTCTGCTCTTTGCGAGCCATTTGAGATAGAAAAAAATTACCAGGGCCGAGGCCCCATCAGAGTGTCGAGAGAATTTGTTACAAAGCTCAACATTGATGATCTAGCGGGCCGTGCACGTAAAGAGAAGTTGGTATGCTCTGGAGGCAAAGGCTGGAGACCAGATGCTTGAGACCATTTTGGAAGATATGCAATAATGAATTGCAGCGTTGGGAAGTCAAGTGAATTGTGCAAATTGACTACCCAACACTGCAATTCAGTATTGGATATCTTCAAAAATGGTCTCCAGCATTGGCCTTTGGAGCGTACCAACTTCTCATGACGTGCATGGCCCCATCCATCATCAACGTTGAGCTTTGTAACAAATTCTCTGGACACTTTGATCTAGCCTCGGCCCTCGTCATTTCTCTCTATCTCGAACGACTCGTAGAGAGGAAGGTGACATGTTATCGGTTCAGCTGAATGGCCGTAATTATCTGCCATATGTATATGTACAATGTTTGAGACTGAATGCTCAGCGAATTTTTGCACAAATTTTCCACATTTTTCGATATTTACCACTGTTTCAGGTTTGTCAATTCTTCTTGTTCTTCTTGTTAAAATGCAACACCATGAAACACTCGGCCATATCTTTTCTTTTTTTTTATGAAAAATATAGCCATGTAAATGCAAGAATCAAGAGGCTGGGTTATTTAATCGAACAAAAATAGTACAACTATTTTCGTTTGACCTTGACAGCTATTTATTTGCATTGTGCATTTTGAATGGAACATCCCACGATACAAAATGTGATGGGACTCATGCAATCATGCTGAGGCCGAGCAACCTTGGAAAGGAAACGCACGTGATTATCCGACATGATTATCCCTCCATCCTTAGTGGGTGAAGGAATTGAAAAAAATATGTGAAGGTTGTGTTTCAGGGTTGGTTAGTTCTTAAAATTGAGGTTGTGTTTCCGGATTGGTTGATAACAAGGGAAGAAAGATATGTGCAACTATGCATGTTTCTTAGCATTGCACAGTAAAACAAGAAGGACGATAAATAGATGGAGCATGTCTTTTCTTCCCTTATTACCAAACATGAAGGCACAAAGTTGTTTTATTTAAAGGAGAGTGAAGGTTGTGTTTCAGGGTTGGTTAGTTCTTGAAATTGAGGTTGTGTTTCCGGATTGGTTGATAACAAGGGAAGAAAGATATGTGCAACTATGCGTGTTTCTTTGCATTGCACAGTAAAACAAGAAGGACGATAAATAGATGTAGCATGTCTTTTCTTCCCTTATTACCAAACATGAAGGCACAAAGTTGTTTTATTTAAAGGAGAGAACCAGTGGATGATTGAATTGGACAAAAATTAAGACAAAGTTCTATGAAACTACAAGTATTATCATATAGAGATTTATTTAAAAGAAAAGAATAAGTGAGTGCATGAATTGAAAAAAAATAGCAACTAACTAACTAGGTTTAGGCTCTCCAAAATTGTGAAAATTGCATTTGAAACTACAAGTATTATCATACACAGATTTATTTAAAAGAAAGAATAAGTGAGTGGATGAATTGGAAAAAAAATAGCAACTAACTACTAACTAGGTTTAGGCTCTCCAAAACGGTCAAACTTGCATTTGACTAAGATACTGAACTACGGCCGAGTAGGTTTAGTTTCACCAAAACTGACAAAATTGCATTTGACTCCGAGGTTTAAGCTCACCAAAACCGTAAAACAAACTTGCATTTGAGAAAGATGTGGCAAAATACTGTCAATGAATGAATGACATGTAAGCTATGAAAAACTGAGGGTTTCGTTCCTATCTGATAGGCTGCCAAAATTATTTTGAACATGGAATAGCTTGGCGAAAAAAGCCCACCAACAAAATACTGTGAAGATTGTGCCGCTCTGAACCAACCCAAATGCTATAAAAATGGATCGAAGTTCTGGATCACCACGAGCTTTGACATGCTGGATTGAAAAATGGATCAAAGATAGGGATCCCTCAAAGTTTTACTTGTTAGAAAGATACAAGATTAACTACACTTCACAATTAAAAAAATGCCATAGATACCAATAGTACAGGTTTCAAGATCGTGGAAAAATTATTAGTGAATAATCTTTCAGCCACAAAACTTCAAAATAAATAAAAATTGCCATATATACCTGTTCTACGCTTCAAGATCATGGAAAAAATAATTAATGAATCAACAGCAACAGAAAATTCAAAATCAAACAAATAGCAGCAGAGACACGTTTAACACGGAGACATGTTGACGATTCGTACAAATCTAAAGTGCTAGAGAATACCAGTCGCTCCTAAAACGAGGACTGGTTCTACAACTTTGAATACTCCTGTAACAATATGAATCAATCACTCTGAAAGAACTACGACCACCACTGAGAGGATGGCGTTTCAATCGACCAATTCCTTGAAGAAACTTTCAGGGTATGAGAGGTAGTAAAACTGAGATCATGGCTGGTTGTATTTCCGTCCCTGGCTGGTGATCAAGAAAGATATATGCAACTGTATGAATCAACCAATCAATCAATAGATTTAAACTATCAAGGTGTTTTAGGTCGTAATATTTTAATTTTGTTTACCAGCAAGTGGTAGAAAATCACCTTCTCCTTTTCCTATATGGTCTCAAGCTTCGGTCTCCAGCATGGGCTTCTTCCAACTGACACATATCTTTGTTCAATTCCTTCACCGTCTAAGGATACAGGGATAACCAAGTCGGACACTCTCAGCCTCACGTGCATTTCCTTTCCAAGGTTTCTCAGCCTCAGCACGGTTACATGAAAATCCGCCAGCCAATCCCATAACATTTTGTATCGTGGGATGTTCCATTCAAAATGCAAATAAATAGCTGTCCAGTTCAAACAAAAATAGCTGTACTAGTTTTCTTCAATTCCTTCACCCACGAATTCATTCTTATAAATAGCACAGCCTCTTGATTCTTGCATTTCAATGCCTTTATTTTTCATAAAGAAAGAAAAGATATGGCCAAGTCTTTCATGGAGCTGCATTTCAAAAAGAAAACAAGAAGGATTGACAAATCAGTAACGGTCGGAAATATCGGAAGAATTGGAAAAATCGTGGAAAAATTCATTGGGCATTCAGTCTCAGATAATTACAACCATTTCACCCGACCAAGAACGTAAGGTAGGAAACCTTACCTTGCTCGCTTCACACAATGGAACGCCCCTCTGCTCTCTGCGAGCCGTTTGAGATAGAAAAAAATGACCAGGGCCGAGTCCCCATCAGAGTATCGAGAGAATTTGTTACTAAGCTCAACATTGATGATCTAGCGGGCCATGCACGTAAAGAGAAGTGGGGGAAGTTGGTATGCTCCAGAGGCAAAGGCTGGAGACTAGACGCTTGAGACCATTTTGGAAGATATCCAATAATGAATTGCGTTGGGAAGTCAAGTCAATTTTGCAGGCTAGGCGTCTTGATCTCCAGTATGCACCCTATTCTATTAAAAAACAAGTATCTAGAGACTTTATTTTGTGTTTATGTTTCTAAACAAGCTCTCCTCTCCCCAGCGCGGAAGGAATGCAATCGCTTACGGTTAGATGAAGAAATGGGCAAGTTCTGAGCTTAACTTACTTAAGTGCGTCTAGGGTCACGCGGTACTTAAGGGAATCTAACTCTTCAAGGACTCTTAACTCCCGGTCCCTCTTAAGACAGAAAGAAAGATCGGGCCGGGGACACCGGTATACTGTACTAATATGAGTCAGGAAAGGAAGCGAGCTCGACTATCGACTATTAAGGAAAGGAAGGCTGCTAGCTTAGCTCACGCGAAGCTGAGGGTCCTTAAGGAGCGCCCTAATCGAAATCGAATAAGGTAAGGAGAGAGGACAAGGAGGCTTACGTGAAGCGTGAGGAAGCTTGGCTCATTAAAGATTCGAAGGAGAGCACAGAAATAGAAGTGCTTTTATCGATCGGCTTGATTGAACGGCTGGCTTGATTGAGTACCGTAACTACAATACAATAGCTTTCTTGAGCTTGAGTAGACCGTTCGCTTTAGGGAAAAGGAGCCCCCGGGGATTGAATCGCTTTTATCCCCTAACATAGTAATGTGAGCTTGATCAAAATCCTTTCCTCCTTTATATTAGTAAGGCCTTTACTGGAATACTGTGCTTGTTGCTTATGGCTCACGATCCCTTACCTCAGCCCTTTCCAGTCTCCTTGCTCTCAATGCCCGAGATGCCCCCTATTTGAGTTTGAGTAAGGTGGTCTATAATAAAGCGATAGGGTAGGGCGCCTTATTGAAAACTAAAGTAAAGCAAAATAAAGGGTTAGATCCAGTACAGATGTTGAAGAAAGCCTTACTTTACTCCTTTCAAAAAAACTGGATGAGGGTTGGGTGGAACAGCCTTTATTCAAGTAGTTCCCTGCCAATCGAAGACCTTTTAGAATGCAAGCTGCCTAGTTCTCTCATGAAGACTTCGGCAATTTAGTCAGGCGGGTCTGGGAACAACAGGATCAATCTCTGCAGAGTACTCTGGCCTCCTTCAAGGAGTCTTGTCTGGGGAGAACTTACGAAGAAGAGACGGCTTCTCAAGCGAATTGAAGGCATTCAGAAGTACCTCAGGCTCGATCTTTTCCCCTTGTTCGGTAGTAGCCTCGATGCCGTAATTCCAAGGCACAGCATGATTTCCCGTGTAAGGTTCCAATTGAGGGAGGCTGATAGTGATGGGTCCCTTCGAGGGTGGATAAGTGATAACAATCGGTTTTGGGATGGGTCTGAGTGTTAGGGTTTGCGGAACCTTTGGTGCGGTCAATGATGCGCTTGGAATGGTGATGACGAGGGGCAGCGGTTGTGGTTGTGATGGAACTGGTACTAGGTAGGTGGATCGAGGGGCCGATCGTTGGTAGGAAACCACCGTAGGCCTATTTGGTGCATTCTGAATGATCTGGGAGATAACGTTGTGCAGATCAGGGCAATTCCTGTGTTGAGGCCGGATCGGAGGGCATATCATGTTAATCTCTGTGCAATCCTCGTCTTTCACCTTAGGCCAAACGAGCCTATCTTTGAGTGAGATGGGTGGTTGTATCTGGGACGTCTTTCTCTTCTTGCATAGACTACTACTCTCTGATTCATCCTGCAATGAAGGGCATGGATTCTTCAAAGCGTAATACGCATTCCTCCCTCGCCAATAGAAACTCAACAACTGATGGTCCAGAAGATCTTGGATCCGATGCCTATGATGGTAGCAATCATAGGTCCAATGACCTATACCTCACATATGATATTCACATCTTGCATCTAGAAGCAATTCCGGAGACTGAGGATTCACCGGTTTAGGAGGCATGGGAGTGACCAGTTTTGATGCAATCAATTCTGGAAGTAGACAAGATGGCAGAATTGGGAGGGGATTGAATTCCCTCTTCTTTTTGACCTGCTTGTCCATTTCTTCTTTGTGCTGCTGGACTTGAGGGAGGAGTTTGGTGGGCTCTATTCCCCTGGAGGATACCATAGTTGTCATTAGTTGCACCATCATCTTCATTTGTCCTTTGAGCTGCTCTAACTCCCTCATCATATGTGTCAACTCGGACCGGTCGGTTGATGTTGCTTCTTCGGAACCTACTCTTCTTCCTTGGGGAGGAGTCGAGCTAGGGTAGCTGTAATCTACTTCCTCTTCACTTCTTTCTTCCTTGATTCTGATTCGCACCCTAGCTCCTGGGGAAGTAATGAGCTGATAAGGGTCAAATTTCCCTTGTTGATCCCTGTGCTTCTCAACGTAGGTGCATGCATCCATCCCATGAAAGTTCTAGTTAAAGTTCTCATAAAGTAGCTTGTCAGCCACATTAGGGTAAACTTCATTCATCCACTCATCAATTTCCTTCTTGACCATCTCCCTTTCAGCACGATCTTGCTCCTCCGGATTCTGGTATATCTGATCGAAGTCATTAGCTTCCAAGATCGGTAGAGTCTCTTGAGGAGGTATGAAGCAGCATCCTTTGTTTTCCACAGTTTCTTCCAGCAAACCCGTTATGGGTCCCGGGGTATATGTTGGTACAGGGGGATAGTCATCCCAGGAAGGAAGCGGTGGGATCAATGCAGGATCAGGCTCAGGGGGCTTCGAGTATTGGACGTAATAGTAAAACTTCCCTAAGTGTTCACCTAAGAGGCCGGTCTCCTGCTTCATATCTTTCTTTTAGCATCTGTTAGCTGGACTTCTTCTTCTTCTTTTTGCTTTTGGGGAGATCATCACTCTCATCTTGGTAGGGTAGTATGGCATCCCGTCGAGCTTATAGGCTATGATGGGGAACGCACTTTTTGTTGCAGGTACAAGGACTCCTTTTTCGAAGAGCGGTGTGAGAGCGGCTTTGGTGAAGACATCTTGATAGATCGGAGTCCCATCGAGATGATATGCAATGATAGGGAAGTCGCGTGGATAAGCAGCGAACAGCAATCCCTTTTCGATCTTGGGAAGCACATCTGCATAAGTAACGCGACAGGGTGGATCCCGCTGGTAACGAGCTAACCAGATTAACGTCAGTTATTTTTGTCCCCTTTTTAGTATTCAGACGGACTTTCATTCTGGGAGGAGTGATGGGTCAGGATGGGTCTTCTTTCTGAGAAGGCTCTGCGGGGTCCTCTTTCAGCGTTAAGGATTGGATTCCTTCGCAAAGATCCCAATCCCAGTCTTCTGATGGATCCATAGGCTGATCTTCTGTTTTGGCTTGTTTATTTCTCCTTTTAGTTCTCCTCTTTCTTCTCTTTTTTGGCTTATCCCAAAATTGATTACAAAATATGTGTTCCCGGGGGTGACACATGTCACAAAAACAACCTTCCCACTTGACGTGACAAGTCTGCCAAGTGCCTTCTTGTCTTGGAAAGGTTTTCCATCTGGGGAGCTTGTGTAATAATACGTTGTTCCCATCTGATGGGATTTATAATGCCCCTAGGTAGGGAGCGAGAGTCTCGAGATTGACTATTTCTTGGTAAACGGGTGTGCCATCATTGTGATAAGCAATCAGAGGCAAATTCTTTGGTGCCATTGGCCGGAGCCATTTTTCCTTGATTCCTTGAAGAACATCATCGGGAGTTAAGTTGAACTGTGGTTTGAACCGATATTTCTTGAGGTACAAGGATGTCATACAGACTTATACGGCATTATCTTCCTCTCCAAGATTCAGACGAACCTCGGCCCCGGGGGTTGTAATTAATTGGGATGGATCGAACTCTTTTGTGGTCGATTTCATTGGTGGACGATCCTGCCCCAGTGTTGCTTTCATGCGCCGGGAGTGGATTTTTAATAACATTGGGCTTGTTTCTTGTTTTAAGCTAGGCTGCCTATCTAAAGCTCGACTTTGAACTCCCTTAGTCCCTGCAATTGTGGTTGATCATGAAGATCCTGAATCCTATGCCTCAAGTTGTAGTATCTGTCAGTCCAGTGCCCTGGGCTTCCCATGTGATAATCACAGCGAGCATTAGGATTGTATGTACGTGGCGGCGGATCTAAAACAGGATTTGGAGATATAGGATCAGGATGAACAGGTTGTCATGGCCACGTTTTTCGGCACACCTAAGTGGCGGCACACTTGGGCAAGGTGTCATGGTTATGATGGTTCGGCATGGAGTTGCGCTCTCGCTTGGCTAAGTTAGCAAGCGCCCACATTCACCACCAGCACAGAGGTCGGGAATGTGGCGCGCCCCAAGGTCAGCGCCCACGTGACTTGGCACGGGCGCCCCTTGGCAAATATGACATTGGTGATGGGCGTGCGACACCTTTGAGGTGCGTGACCCTTGAGCATGCGGATGGGCATGCAAGTTTGTGGAGGCGTTCGATAAACTGACGCGCGACCCTTGGTGTGGACGTGCGGCCAAAGTGTGCGGACGACCCCTATGTGCAAACGGACAGATGTGCGGACGAAGGTGCGGACGGACAGATGTGCGGAAAGTTGGGCGCTCCGGTAAAAGAGCGTTTTGGTAAGCAAACCGACGGGTGTGCAGACGACAGCAGTTGGGTGACGGGCGCGCACGCACGACGACACGGTTAGTGACGAACGACAGTCAACTAGATTGGCGCTTCAGTCAAAGTAAAGGGGCGCGCGGCACACCAGCAAAGTGTGCACGCGACACTCTAGAGGCTTTGGCAAGTGGACCCGTGAACGCCTAAGTCAAAGTAAACCTTGGTGTGGTGACATCAACAGAACGGTTAAGTGGGCCAAGTGTGTTTTGATGTTGACTTGGTGAACTGGCAAGGGGTGACTTGTGCGGTAAGCAAGATGTCAAGTTGACACAGGCAAGACACCTAGAAGGATATAAGTAAACGAAGTGCAAGTCATTTCAAATCATCCAAGAGGATCCAAGCAAGATTGGAGGAGCAAGCTACTGGAAATCTAAGGGAACAGAACAGAACTACGCAGAGGTCTGCGGCATCGCTGAGGAGAGGCAGAGGAGGCTGGGCATCTTTGGCAAAGAGACAGTCTTTTACATTTTTGTATCTCTTGTATTTTCTGGGTGTAGCAGCTGAGTTGGGCGTGCACCAGGAGCTCTGCCTTGGGAAACTCCGTTTATGTAATACTGTTCCATTTTTATACAAAGTTAAAGGGCTCTGCCAAGTTGGGCAACCCACCATATTTCTCTGTGTACCGTGTTTTACTTAGTGCTACGTTTTACTAGTTTTTGGCTAAGTGTTGAATGTGCCGGCAAGGCTAATGGCTAAGTAAACAGTAAGAAGATTTAAAGTTAAAAAGACATAAAAATCGTTTCCGCAGGGTTAAGGCGTAGTGTGCAGGCTAGGCACTTGGGCGGGAAATCCCTCAAGTTGTCTTCCTGGCAGTGCCGCACATCACCTTTGGCGAGCCAAGAGCGCTTGCAAAGTGTGGCTATGATAGGTGGTATCAGAGCAGATCAGAGCTAAGACTCGGAGAAGTTTTGAGCAGAGCCGCAGTTTGGAGAAGTTCGTGCGACAAGTGGTTGCAGCGAGGAAATTTTTGGTAACGCTCCGCAGGCTCGGATAGGCGTCCGCAGCTCAGACGCTCCGTAGACGGACGCTCCGCAAGGAGGTGAGTGCTCCGCAGTTCAGACGCTCTGCAGACAGTGTGCACCGCAGATAGTGTGCACCGCATAGGGCGCACACCATAGACAGTGTGCACCGCAGGGTGGGCGCACTGCAGACAGTGTGCACCAGAGGAGCAGGCACTCCGCAGACAGAAGACGCACGCCCAGAAACCGCGCGCACTGCAGCAGGAAGTTGCGCGCTGCGCAGGAGGCGCCGGGCGCTCAAGGGATAAGTGCTCCGTAGCCGCAGAGCTGTGCGCTCAGGACGAGCGCTCCAGAAACGTGCGTTTCAAGGAAGCGTGCGTGTTCAGACAGCCGCAACGGCACGAGGAGGTGCGGTTCGGCAGAAAAACGAAAAGCGCCAGTTTTTGAAGTGCACTCAAGAAAAACAGAAGTGTGCCAAGGTGGGTGCATTCCGTAGGTGATCCTGAAGTGGTGCGTTTGGAAAACGCTCGTTTCAGCATATTGACCCAGAAAAGTTGTGCGCTCCGGGAGTGCGACAGCTGCAGCACTTAGAAAAGTGTTGGGTAGACAAGTAGGTGGCTTGACGTCAAGGTTGGATTCGGCAGTAGTTTGAGTCTGCGGATCAGCAGCAACAGGAAACGAGTCAGATGGAAAACTTCGGCAAGCAGGAGACACTTGTGCAGAAATTCTTGCAAGCGTTGAAACCACTTGCAGAAATGACAGGAGTTTTGGTCGAAGGGTAGACCACCGATTCGGTTGTAAAGCTGAGTGAAACGTTCGCAGCAAGATGTGAACAATTTTCAGCTGCGTTGAAAGAGATGACAGGCTGCATTCGAGAAGTGGGATGAGTTCTTGAGGAAATGCTTCAACATGAAAGGGAGCAAGAAGAACGGCGGTCGTAGGATACTCGAAGTAAAGCTAAGTCAGAAGGCACTCAGGGAGGGCCAAGACAAGAGAAAACGGAAAAATTAGAAAAGAAGACAGTTGCATGTTATCGTTGCGCACAGAACCACTACGTAAGAGATTGTCCGTTTAGGGCAGGAGCTGTTGCGGGAGAGGGTTCTATAGCAAGGTTGACGGCAATGAGAGTGCTAGAAGAGGCACCTTCTAATGAGATTTTCGAGACGGTGAAGGCAATTGAAGCTTGCCTTAGCAAAGCAGCCAGGGGTCGTAACGCAGATCTGCAAGGTTTGCAGCAAGGTTTGGACTTCGTGGAAACGACCGTGAGTGGCCTAAGGGTTTCTACGTTGGTTGACACAGGTTCATCTCACAGTTTGGTGAGTAGAAAGACTGCGGTATCCCTTCACAGCGGCATGGAAAGCTTCCAAGCAAAGTTCAAGGCAGTGAAATCTGCGGTAAGAGATGTGACATGGAATATATGCGCAACACCTATTAGAGTTGGAAGGTGGCAGGGCAAGATGGACTTGAAAGTTGTTTGACTGGATGATCACTCTTTGATCTTGGGACAGGACTTTCTTCGTTTGGCCAAGGAAGTGCTAGTTCCGCATGCAGGACGGTTGGTGTTCTTAGAAGAGGACAGAACGTGGAGCTTACCTATGACGCAGAAAAGCCGGTTGGGATACAAACCGCGGGTGACTTCGGTACGGATTTTCGAAGACCCGGGTAAGTGTAAGCACTTACCGCAACAAAGCATAGGGAAGAAGACGGTTTCGGCAAAGAACAACAAGCCAAGTATTGAGGTGAAGGCTGATCTATCTGAAGCAGGAAGGTTAGCAGTGTTGGAAAAACGCATGGCTTTGATCTATGAGGAGATTGATGCCTTGTGAATTTCAGAGGATCCTTTGCGATAGCATGAGAAGGAACAGTTGAGTTTTCCGGTAGCATGTGCGAAGGTTGCTGATGAAGGAACATTGGAGATGTCATGCAGCAGATTGGGCAATGACACTTCGGTTGAAAAGAACCTTGAGGCAGAGTCACACGAGAAGGTGTTGGCCAAAGCGCAGGTTCAAGAGGACACGCAGGTTGCGGAGGAGACACAGGTTGCAGCAGAAATGCAAGTTTCAGAAACGCAGGTTGCGGAGGAGACGCAGGTTGTGGCAAAAACGTAGATTTTGGAAGAAGGCTTGGATGGAGAAAGCACCAGAGAAGTTGATCCACCGCTTGATGCAGAGGACATAGTGGCGTTTTGCATCCATGCCATAGGCATTCCAGAAAAAGAGTTGACAAGAGAGCGGCTGCAGGAGGTTTACTGCCAACCAATCGAAGTTGATGCGATACTTGCTCATTTGGAAAGCAAGCGGTTGTTGGAAGCGGTAAAAGAAGAAGTGACTAAGGAAGCTGTGGCAGAGTTGTGCATTCTTCAAAAATAGGAGATGTTGGAATGCTTGGAGACGTGCGACGATAAAGCAAGCAAGCCTTTTGAAGGGGCAAGTAAAGCAGCCAAGAAGCGGGCCAAGAAGAGGTCGCAGCAAACGAAGATGGAGTATTCGGTTGGCTTAGATGACCGCACGGAGCTTGCGGCAGACATGAGTACTTGGACGGCTGATGGTGTCGGGTTTGCAGAGTATTGGGCTCGGTTGAAAGAGCTTAGTGCGAGCAGTGACGCAGTCGACTTTAGACAGTATGGTTTGGAAGATAGGGGCGGTGGAGGCCTATGGCACCGCCCATGTCTTTTCACTTGAGCTAGCAGCGGTTAGGCTCACCATCTTTGGCGATGGTGGTGAGGCCCTAGGAACCTTTGTTAAGGTGGCCTAAAAGACTGTTTTTCGTCAATTTAAACAAGGTAAAGTGCAGTAGGCTTGCGGACACTGAAAGAAGAACGCTGGCAACATGATTCTAAAATGGGAAAGTTTGTCTTAAGTGATGAACACACAGTCGGATTAGCTACCTAGCTGGTTCGTCCTTGAGGTGCACAACAAACGGAAACAGGAAGGAAGGCATGGAGCACACGTTGGAAGTAAGTGGTCAAGAAAGTAGTATTGTGGTTGAGTTTTGAACAGTTCAGATGTTGCGGCAATGTGGCTTCAGTCCATGCAGAGGTTGCAGCAGTTGACGTTGACGGGATGGCAACAATTTTAAGT
The DNA here is from genome assembly GCA_001517045.1 of Pseudotsuga menziesii. NCBI lineage: Eukaryota > Viridiplantae > Streptophyta > Pinopsida > Pinales > Pinaceae > Pseudotsuga > Pseudotsuga menziesii. The sequence continues at coordinate 127,453 of LPNX011076032.1, read as the reverse complement.
GGGGGAGGCTGTCATAGCCACGTTTTTCGGCACACCTAAGTGGCGGCACACTTGGGCAAGGTGTCATGGTTATGATGGTTCGGCATGGAGTTGCGATCTCGCTTGGCTAAGTTAGAAAGCACCCACATTCACCACCAGCACGGAGATTGGGAATGTGGCGCGCCCCAAGGTCAGCGCCCACGTGACTTGGCACGGGCACCCCTTGGCAAAGATGACATTGGTGATGGGCGTGTGACACCTTTGAGGCGCGCGACCCTTGAGCATGCGGATGGGCATGGAAGTTTGTGGAGGCATTCGGTAAACAGGCGCGCGACCCTTGGTGTGGACGTGCAGCCAAAGTGTGCGGACGGACAAATGTGCGGACGAAGGTGTGGACGGACAGATGTGCGGACAGTTGGGCGCTCCGGTAAAAGAGCGTTTTGGTAAGCAAACCGACGGGTGTGCGGACGACAGCAGTTGGGTGACGGGCGCGCATGCACGACAGCACGGTTAGCGACGAATGGAGGTCAACTAGATGGGCGCTTCGGTCAAAGTAAAGGGGCACGCGACACACCAGCAAAGTGTGCGTGCGACACTCTAGAGGCTTCGGCAAGTGGACCCATGAACGCCTAAGTCAAAGTAAACCTTGGTGCGGTGACATCAACGGAACGGTTAAGTGGGCCAAGTGTGTTTTGATGTTGACTTGGTGAACAGGCAAGGGGTGACTTGTGCGGTAAGCAAGATGTCAAGTTGACAGGGGAAAGACACCTAGAAGGCTATAAGTAAACGAAGTGCAAGTCATTTCAAATCATCCAAGAGGATCCAAGCAAGATTGGAGGAGCAAGCTGCTGGAAATCTAAGGGAACAGAACAAAACTACACAAAGGTCTGCAGCATCGCTGAGGAGAGGCAGAGGAGGCTGGGCGTCTTTGGCAAAGAGACAGTCTTTTACATTTTTGTATCTCTTGTATTTTCTGGGTGTAGCAGCCGAGTTGGGCGTGCACCAAGAGCTTTGCCTTGGGAAACTCCGTTTATGTAATACTGTTCCATTTTTATACAAAGTTAAAGGGCTCTGCCAAGTTGGGCAACCCACCATATTTCTCTGTGTACTGTGTTTTACTTAGTGCTGCGTTTTACTGGTTTTTGGCTAAGTGTTGAATGTGCTGGCAAGGCTAATGGCTAAGTAAACAGTAAGAAGAGTTAAAGTTAAAAAGACATAAAAATCGTTTCCGCAGGGTTAAGGCGTAGTCTGCAGGCTAGGCACTTGGGCGGGAAATCCCTCAAGTTGTCTTCCTGGCAGTGCCGCACATCACCTTTGGTGAGCCAAGAGTGCTTGCAAAGTGTGGCTGTGACATAGGTGCCCTTCATAACAACCTTTGAAAGTGCTGTCGTGAACCAATGCCCAAAAGTGGAACTGCCTAAACCAAGAACTCAGTCACGCGTCTGGTAACCTGTTGAGATCGGGCTACGGCCTCTTGTCCTTAACAAAGGAAATGGAACGGAATCCTTTGATTCCTTTTTCCGTCTGAGAGACTCAACTAAGGCACATCCTATGCTATGCCACCCCGCCGGCTCAAGACAGTTCCATCGCGAAACTATCTCCCCTCGTTTCATACGCATTGGACTTATCCTCTCCCTCGGTTGCTCCGTAATGGCGCCCCCACCTTCGTAAGCCTTTGATCCAGATGGAGATCGGTGGCCACCCACCTATTCCACTGGCTCAAAACAATTGTTCATTGTGGCAGTTTCCTAGTTATTTTTCGGCAGTTTTTCGAGTCCTAAACTTCCGGGGCCGTTTTGAGGCCTTAAACGACGTTTTTTGGAGATTCGGGGCCAAATGGTTGCCATCGGCATGCATTTGGCCGACCAAAAGTTGTAAAGCTTAGACCAACCTTTCCAACGAGTTCTCGAACGCCCAAATCGGAGATCGTATGCAAAAGTTATGACCCCGGGAAGTTGACTGTTCAACTTACCACCATGGGGCCGCAAACTTTATGACGGTTCATCTTCTAGGGTTACGTTTTGGGACTTTTGGGGTTCTCACCTCATTTTTATTATAAATAGGCCCCTTTGGCCTCATTTTGTATTCATCTTGGCACGAATGAGCGTAGCGGCCACATCTCTTCTCAGAGATAGCTACCACCATTCTAGCAATTGTATTACAGTCTGTTCTATTTTCGCCATTTAATAGAATATGTGTTTACTGTATCTCTGTTATATTTGCAAAATGTATGTTATTATGATTCTGTATATGTTCTTTCATTTCGTTCACGCATAAATCCGGATCAGCCTTAGACTAAAGATAAGCGGAAAGAAAGCCTAGACCTAAATATCGGAGGACCTCCATCTCTCTTTGGGACAAAAGATCGAATAAGTCCCCGAGCATAAGCCAAGGCATATTGAGAGAATCGGCTAGCCATTTCATATTTTACCCAATAATATTAGGATTCGGAGGTAAAGTATGACTAGCATAAATAGCGTAAATGAAAGAATTGAAAGGATCCCCACTTCAGCATGCAGTTTCGCGTTGTAGCTCGTGTTTGAGAGTGAGCGATGCTATAGTATTGTGATTGGTTGATCTATTGAGGTAATACTGTCTTTGCGGAGTCTTATAGAAATAGCGTACGCGCTTGAATCAGCCTGTCTTTGTATAAACACCTAGTCTTTGGAAAAATCTGTTTTTCTTGTTTTATTTTTATTGTTTTGTGAACAGGAACTTAAACATTAACTGATTGAGCTACAACCACAACAGCCTTAGGCAAGTACGAAAGACAACCAAGGACAACAGATGCGGATTCATTAGCTGCTTTTTTTAGGATTCTATACCTGAAAAAGCCCTTTACTAGGCTAGGGTTGGGTTTAGGACTAAGGGTAGAAGTGAAGTTTCTATTGAATTGAGTCAAATATTTGTTTGATTAACAAATGAATATCAGATTTCCATTAAATGAAAAGTTTTAGAGGAACAGCTGATTCCCCTATTGATTAACCTCCTACAACCTCCGAAGCGGAGAAGATTCCAAGAGCTTCGTCTATACAGAATATGAAAGAGGAGCTTCTACGTTAACATTTCACATAAATGTGCCTCCTCCAATCTCTCTAAGCAGAGTCCGATTGCAAGAAGTAGCTGCGCTATGCCCGATTGGAATCTTTAGCAAATATAAGGCTTAGAACTGAACTGCTCGCTGCAAGGGAATAAGCGGTCTATGACATGTGGTGACAAGGCTAATGGAATAGGAGGAGGGGCGCCCTAGCCTTGTGTTCAATATTTCGTACGTAGACTATCTAATATCTATATATTAAGAAAGAGTTGCCAGCGAGGCCTTAGGAGCATTTCTCCCGGTCAATTCCTATGATTGTGGTATAGTTCAAGCATATCATGAGTGACCTTCTCCAAGGATCTAGCAAGCTGCGATTTCCCTGTTGGCATATAGAGAGAGTCACAACAAAGAAAGGGCCTCGTATGGTCGTATGTCCTTAATTCTCGTATTAATTAGAAGAAACCCAACCTCAACTGAAACCTTTCACGTTGTTACTAACGTGACGCCTTGCTTAATGTATTAAAGATAAATAAAGTCAATGTATGTTAGTTACTGGTTCTCTTTAATGCTTCTTGTTGTTTTAAGACCGTTGCTTGCTTTCAAGGTGCTCTCGAGTCAACGGGAGAATCGATCAATCGCCACAGGTCTCAGGCCATTTATAAAAGGTTGAACACCGTCCTTTTCTTGGTTTAGGGATTAGGGTAGTGTGCTCTGTGAATGGGAGTCTTTCTTATGCCAGAAGGAAAGTAAGTGATTCCAATTAATGCGTATAGTAAATATAGAGTCAGAAGCCTCCGCAGCTACAGTCCTCCCTTTATTGAAGTCGGATCAAGTGATAGAAGACCTGATCGTAGACCACGGTGGATCCGCAATTCTTTATAATATACCACACTTCTACGCCATTCAGTAGTAGCTAAAGCCCGATACGTTCCCTCTCTTCTTCATTGCATTCAAGCCTATAATCCACTGACAGATAATAGAATCTCCTTTCAGCAGATTCAAGTATGCAACAAGAATCACCGACTAATGCGAGAGTGACAACCCACCCTTCAATAAAAACAATTTTCACTCTTGTTCCCAAAGTTTGTGCTCTTTCCTCGAAATCTTTATTTGTTTTTTACAAACCAAATCCCTCGGCAGTGCTGTAACCCATTAATATCTGTCCAGATCTGGTGGAATAGCAGTGAAAACATTGTTCAAGAGATTCCCCTTAAAGTCTATAGCAGCAACGGACCATTGTGTCCATAAAAAAAGGTGAAAGCGGAATAAGTGGTTACCCCATCACCCAAAACCCCTTGGCATTCGGTCTTGAGGAGCGTAAAGTATTCCCTTTTATGACTGGATTGATCATGAGATATCTCGAGCCAATTCAGGCTTCAGCAAGACCGACAAGGGGACCGTCTGATGTTCACCCTTGGACAACATTCTTCTGTCCCCTTCAAATCTAATAGAAAGAAATTCTTTTTTTTCCCTAAATCAATATTAACTAATATAACCCTGAATAGGACCCAGGGCTCCTTTACAGTCGAGCATCTTTGTTTTTGTTTGAATAGGGATTCATACATCCAAGTTCTAAAACGTCGGTTTTTCGCATTTGCTACTTTCACAGAATCTCTTCGTAAAGCGGAATCTGGGTTAGATTTGAAGCCTTGGTGGCGTATTGGTGGCTATAAAGCTAAGTGGAGCTTACTTAATATTAATAGAGAGAGTTTAATAGAGAGAGTTTCTCTTCTTGCTGAGAGATTTTGAAAGAATCGCTTCTTAGCGGCACCCGCTAGTTTGGAGGGATGTTTGAAGAAGCCTAAGGGACTACTAATATGGATTCCCTTGCCGTGTATTAGTTTCCACAGGTTGGCTTCCTTCAATGAGAGAACCCTCTGGATCCATTCATATACAACCATTCATATACAACAAATAGAATCCAATGCTGGTGGAAGGGGTGAATCCCATAATGGCATCGAATGCAACGCGCCAAACAAGCACTAAGCATGAGTCAAGCCGCCCTCTTTTAGACTCTATTTCCTCGTGTTGACTTGCAAGGAACCGCGACTTTCAAGATGTCGATGAGCCCGGAATGGGATTTTCTTTTTATAGATGAATTTCCCCACCCGGATTTGAGCCCCCTATTCTTGTAGTAATTGGAGTTAGAGCTTGGGACTTTCCCACTAAACAAGGGTTCTCCGCCTCTTACTAATAGGACAGGACTATAGAATCAAGGCGCCCAAGGACAGAGGACCGGGCAGTTGATATCGATCGAAATTCCAGATTCTGATCTCTGAACTCAAAGCTTCAAGTTAAAGTAAAAAAAAAGTAAGACAATTGAATGAGCAAGTCCGAAGCTTATCAGAATTGGAAAGAAAACTTCAGCAGAAGAGAGTCCAGGCAAATAGAGGACCTGATCAGAGAATACAGATATTTGAAGGCGTATAAGGGGAATATCATTAAGCATACCATTCCTTTGAAGGAAGGTGCAAAGCCATTTAGGCAGAAGCTGAGGCGTATAAATACTAAATTGGCTCCCCTTATTCATAAATAACTTCAGAAGATGTTGACTGCTGGAATCATTGCACCTACGAGGCATTCGCCCTGGGTGGAAAATATGGTGGTAGTGAGAAAGAAGAACGGATAAATCAGATTGTGTTTTTCTTTCCAGAACCTTAATCAGCTATCTCTTGAGGATAACTACCCGCTTCCAAATATGGAGAATTTGTTGCAGAGGGTCACAGGATCGGGTATGTTGTCCATGCTTGATGGGTTGTCAGGTTATAATAAGGTTTTAGTAAAGAAAGAGGATCAACACAAGACAACTTGAACTACACCGTGGGGAACATATGAGTATTTTATAATGCCAATCGGGTTATTGAATGCGGGGTCAACATTTCAGCGAGCGATGGATTTTGCCTTCAAGGAGATAATTGGAAAGATAATTTTAATATACCAGGATGATCTGAAAGTGTTTTCCAACGAAAGAAGTGATCATGTGTGGCATCTGAGGTTGGTATTTGAGAGGTGTAGAAAGTATGGGATCTCGTGAAATCCAAAGAAGTAAGTCTTTGGAGTTTATGAAGGAAAGCTCCTTGGTCATGTAATATCAAAGGAAGGAGTTAATTTCTTCCCCATTCTTTTGGGAAAGACTACCCCAAGAATTGTTTCAGAATGTCAGTTGAAGTTGTAGTTAACCTCCTAGGCTAGATATCGAGATTGGTATTTGTATTAAAAATTGACTGCATTAAAGGTTTATTTCATTTTAACCTGGGTGCCAGTATAGTCAGCCGGTGTCTTTACTTTTTAAACCTTAGGCTCTAGAATAGCCAGGTTGAGAGTGCCTTTGTCATAATCTATAGCTTACAACATCTTAGTTTGTGACTTTCCTTTTCCCCATGCTTGGGGCGCCAATTATTTTATCATACAAAGATTCCGATGTTTTACTTCCATGTACTGAGTGAATAATGAAGGAGGCTTAGTTGATGCCCCCTCGGAAGTAGTTGCTTGTGGTGGTGCTGTAGTCTGCAATAATGCTGTTGTAAGGTATTCAATGGTGACTGCTGGTCCTTTGGTTACTACAGGCTCGCTTGAACTTGAAGCAAGCTCGCTTGCAGCTGTACCTATCTCTCCCAACTGTGCGTTCTGCCCTGTAAACTCTATCATTGATTTTTGTGGATTCTCCACCTATTATACTCTGGCCTTTTTGGTTTACTTGCTTGTCTCTGTATCATCTATGTCCATATAATATTGTGTATCTGTTAATGGTCTTTTTCACCCTTTTTCATCTTGTACTGGAGTCTGCAGAATGGATGATTGACTCAATATCTGCTCCAACTTGTCCAGATCAATGATATCTGGTCCAATACTCTTTGTTGACTGCTCAATTCCCTGCATAGATGTATGCTGGATGCTCTGTTGACTCCGCTCTTGTTGCTGATCACCTTCATGCAGTACCTCTTTAACCTGTTCCCATGTTTCTAGATTTGCAACTCTTTGTAACTATTCATTAGGCTCATGATTATATGCAGAGGCTTCGCTTTCCTACCTTTTATTAGAAATAACCTGGTGAGGATCATAAATCCGCTTCTGCCCTTTCTGAAGATCTAGTTGTGTCAGGATATTTTCAGCTATACTTTGAGCATCCCTTAATTTGACCAAGAAAGGCCCCACCTCTTGGGCATCTTGAATGTTACAGTGTGTCTATGCTGTGCAAAATGTAGGTTGTCTGAGCTAAATATCTGTCTTATGTATTCAAGGGCCAAGCTTGTTCCAAAGACAAAATCCCCCCTTCCCTTCCTTTGTCAGGAAATTTCCTCTCCTTTTAGTCGAGACCTCCTATTGACTAGGAGATGAAGGGCAGACCTCCGGGTCCTTAATAAACCTAAGTCATGCATGGTAAATTATCCAGCATAAAGGTGGCCTAGCATGACCCAATGGGATGGGGAGTTCACGTCCGACGGAAGGAGGGCTCGACCATAAGGGAGAGGAGCGAAAAGGTGGCGTATCAGGTTGGGTGGGAATATATCATATAGTGTCGGGTTATGGAAGGGTTAGGACAGATGGTGAGCCTTAAATTAGGAGGATGAGGAGGTCAAGGGGAGGGGAAACGTTCTAACTGCTAGCTTGTGTACTCCCTTGCCCGATGCCCCTCTAAAATAAAATAAAAAAATGGTTGGGTGGGGTTGGGTGGGATATAGATTAAATATATACACTAAATTGAAAAGAATAGATAAATATAATAGATAAAAAGAAATAAAAGAAATAAAATAAAAAAGAGAATTGGACCTTTTTTTCGTCAATTAAGTAAGTAAAAATACGTTGCATAATTACATATATAAAGCACTTGGAACTCACCTAGAGCCAAGACACAGCAAATGCATCTGTGAATCACCCACATATCCTCACTGAAAGCATACGGAATGGAGGATGACGAACATTGAATCTAGTGTTATTACATATATAAATATCTAGCATAATGACATATATAAAGAATTAGCTAGCAAGCTTCTTATCAATCAATCATCAATAGGGAGGGGGGAAGGATCAATAAAGACACTAGATTATGATGAGTATCTATTTGAGTCGATTATTTCCAAGTTCTAATCCTAGTTCTCACCTATCATGTGGAAACGCTTTGCAATCCCCAGTTTTATGCTCAAGGGAAAAAATGTTTCCGGTGGATGCAAGACCTAGGACCCCAATAATTTGTATGCAGGATGAGCTTACAAGAGTGCCAATCAACGCCGCCAGGTTTGATAATAAGGTGGGATCCCCGGATGTAGTGGCTTGTGAATCACCGATCAAAGAGCGAGTAGCTGGGTTGAAGATTTCAAAGAGATTATCTATAGATCCAGTGGCTTGTGAATCACTGATCAAAGAGCGAGGAGCCACCAGGTTGAATGATTTGGTGGGATCCATAGATGTAGTGGCCGGTGAACCACTGATTCTTTATCCATGAATATTCAGACAAAACCGAGCTTGGATGGTGTTTGTGCCAGAAATTGTTCCTAAGGCTAGGGGAACAAGCCAACACAATCTCAAGAGTAAAACTCAATATATAAAACAAAGTTTAGGGTTTTTGATATGATTTGAATGGTTGTAAGCTTCAAGATCATGCAGGGAATACATTCAGAGTAAAAGCAACAACTAAATCATAGACATAAATTGATAAAGATGCCCAACATATCACAAAAATCCAACAAAGAGACTATGATGTGGTTCATACATTAAAAGATAAGCATTACCAGAAAAACACATTAACTAGCAATGAATTTACCATTTAAGAAGCAAAACATGCTCAATAACAAAGCCAACATAGACAAAATGTGGGGGAAAGAGTCATATATCACATTATTTCATCAGTAAATGCATATGAGAGTTACAGTACCTATCTCTGAACAAGTCTGAAAGTACAAGCAGCTAGCAGACCTCCTGATGCTCCAAAAAATCAGAACCCTAGCAATGACTTGCTAACTCTTCTAAATAGACATCATCTACAAAATCAGTTAGGTTTCTCCTTCTAACTGCCTCCATCGAATTACTAAGCTAGGTAAAGTAAAAAGTGACTTTTTACAAACTTACATGATTGCTAAAAATAACAAATGCTTAACAAAAGTGTTTATCAAAAATAACCACTAACTAATAACTATTTCATATCTTCTTAGCTGCCTCAACAAGAAGTGATATTCCATCTAGGCTTCGAGACCTCTTCTTAGCTCTTTTATGCTTCTTCTCCATATCAGTTATCCTTTTCTGCAAGTCTTCATTTTCCTGTTGTAAATGATCAACAGTCTTCTCCAGCTTTGCACAGTACCTGTTAGCAACTCTTTTCCTGCTAAGGACTTCCTTGGAAACTTCTGACAGCTCCAGAAAATGCTTGTGGACATCCTGCAACTCCTCTATAAGCCCTTTATTAACTTTGAATAATCCAACATTAGTTTCTTGCAGGTGTTTCATGTGTTTCCTGTATTTCTGAATACTTTCCTGTACATCCTCTTCATCAAAATTTGGGATCTCTGATATACTTTCTTCTTTCATTAAAAAGTCTGTGTAATCTGCAGAAACACCAGGACCCTCCAAAATGCCTGCTTCTCTGAGTATCTGCTCATCTTCATCCTCCCAATCCTGACTTTCAAAAGGACATATTCTAGCTTCTTCATCTTGTTGCTGTTTTGAAAGTTTATTCCTTATCTCCAGCATTATTTCTGATAAATTAGTCTTGGACTATTCAATCTCTCTTGCTAACTGTTATCTTTTTGTCTTTGCACGTTGAGGAAAAGAAGAAGGCTTGGAAATTGACTTTCCCTTGCCTCTGCTGCCCTGTTTAACAATTTATGTTTCTTCATTAGAAGAAGAATCAATCAAAACATCTTCTTGTCTAGCATTCAACTTGGGATTAAGTAGTTTTTTCATATTCCATCTCAACTTATTAGTTGGCCTAGTTTTAGGCCTTCTGTATGAAGTAGCAGTCCTTTTCTTCTTCCTTGCTTTGACTGATTTGCATTCTGAAAATTCTCCACAGGCCTCAACACCTAACCCTACTTCATCAAATGGCTATTCATCCTCCAATAAATATTCTTCATCCTTAGATAAAATAGTGAGGGGGCTTCTCTGTTTAGTTTTCACTTCATCTTCAAGCTCAACAGCCTTCTCTTCGTCAATAGTCTTAGCCTCTTCAGAATGTGCTGCTATTGGCAATTGCAGACTAGGATGAACTTTTTCTTCTGCAAACAATGAGTACCTGCTTTTAAGGCAATCTGAAGATTTTTTGAACTGACTGGCAACCTTTTCTTGCTCTGCTACCTGCTTAGCTACCTTCTTAGTCTTAACCTTATCTTTATCTGCAGGTTTGGCTGTGTGACCTAACTTTTTTATCATCACTTTTCCCTTGTCAATCTGTCTCTTTGGTTGCTGGTCTTCTTGCTGGGGATGAACATCTGACCAGAACAGAAAGAAGTCCCATGTCCTACCTTCATGTTGCAACACTGTGGTGATGATCAGTTTGATCAGGCCATGATGAAAAAGTGACTGGGAGGTGTGATCATCATGTTGCTTTATCTTGCTTGACATCTTCTGCAGGCTCTTTAAAAAAAAGAAGGGCAGGTTCATTTTAGAAACTCCTACTATGTGTTGAAGGAACCTGAAATGATATTTAAATACAAATGAATATCTTCCCTCACAGGTCACATAACTCTGAAGTATCCTTATGGGCTCAATCCACTCTTTCCTGAAATTTTGAATGACGATACCCTTGTTCCAGTCAGGAGTCACATTAGGCAACAGGTACCTTTGTGGTTCAAACTCAAAAGGCAACCTTTTGAACCAATGCTCTCCTTCATTACTAATATCAGTAGCTTCTGCAATTAATTCCACAGTCAGCTTGAATTTCAAAGCATCCATCATGACCATATCATCTTTAAGTCCCTCAGCAAACTTGTAGGACACCTGAGCATTGTATCCATCTATCTTCCTGAAAAACTTGAGCCAACCTGCTTGTTGAAATAATTCTGCACAGTCAGGAAGCTTCTCAATCCAGGTTAGGTCAGTGAGCTCAGCCCTGTTGACCTTACCACTTTTGCCACTCTTTCCCATATTCCTCTTTCAGGAAACAAAAACAGTATGGCTTTAGGTTTCAAAAATGCTTTGTAAACTGGTTTTTTTGTTCTTTGAGCTCCTTCACAATCTGCTATACACTCCTGGACAGGCCTTCAAGTTCAATGTTCCCTTGTTTCAAACATACAATTAGGTCTGTGGATAGATAAACTGTGAGACAAGATCAATCACAAATGAAAACTGTCATAAGAACAATATAGCGCTACTTAATTTCAAAAATGCACCATCAAGCATAATGTCGAACTGCTTCAGAATATAAGCCACTCAATCTCCTCATTTTAGGGTTAAGGAGACAAGCAGTATGATATGCGTTCAAATATTAGTTCCTCCTTCAGTACAACTGATTCAAATCACTCAAAACAGCGTTGCAATGTCCAGGCTATTCAATGTAATTGAAAACTGTCAATGAATGTGGCTGCTTTATATCAGTATTTCACTTTAATCTCTGTGTATCAACCAGTCTAGATTTTCAAACCCTAAAATCTTCACAGCTTCAGAATTTTGGAAGAGCAATATCAACCACAGATTTATTTAACCAACTGGAGACTGCCTGTATGAAAAAGGGGAGAAGAACACCAATGTCTACAATAAATTCACCCTAGCCAAAAGACTACCATCAAAACCTGTATATGAAAGCCAACATGTTCTCCAAGCAATTGATTTTTCACATTATAACAACTATCACCAGCTTCCACCAGCTTCTCAAGCAGAATGAACACTTGCACATTAAAAGATGAGCATAATAAAACAGCCTATAAGTCCTCTCAATGTTGTTTCCTGTAGATTCTGGTTTAAATTGGCATTAGGTCTGAGAAGAAACCTATTCAGTTAGCTCATTATAACCAATATGGATCACTATCAGAGCTTTTGGGATGTATTGGAGAGTAAATCATAAACAATCTTCGTTCAAACAGTCATTGAAGTTTCACAGGCTGAATGCTTTAAGCTTAAGGTTACTTTGCTACTCTGTTCATGAAAATTCCTCATAATAGCTTCAGACAGCTATTTCTATGGAAAATGGTTCATTTTATGACCTATTCTATCATCTCCAGCAACCAATTTCTCCAAATAATCGCGCAGCAAGAAAAACCCAAAATTTTCAATTATAAGGATTTGTATTAAAATACCTGTCAACTTTCCAACTGCCACGACTTATACCTTCGTTTTGGGCTATCAATGGTTTCTCCTTATGCGTACAGGTGTCTTCAAATGGTTTCCTTGACTGCAGGTAAGTGAATTACGAAGCCCTAATCTTCGCTGTCTTCTATAACATTGTCTCTTCTCCAGAGCAACACAATCCACCTTCTTAGCGATTTGATATGCTTCACGAGCACTCCTCTCCTATTATAATGCGTGTAGCAAGAGAACTCTGCCAGCTTAGACCGAGATTCACGGATATTTGTCCAACTGATTCCGCATTAGAAGCAATGATGAACCTGATTTGTTTCGTGACTGGCAACCACCTGAAAACCTATTTAAACTGTAGCATACACGTGCTAGACAACTCACCAAATGTAATTAGTCACTTCCAGATGAAAATCATGATGAAAATATGCATAAAAATCGAAAAAACAAAGGGCCGCGATATTCTTGTATCGCGCCCTTTGTTAAATTTTCATCCAGCGATACAAGAATAACTTCCATGCCAAATTTTCGCTGTCTTTCAATTTTCTGCTAATTTGTTGGAGGTTTAAAAAGTTTCTAGGCTAAGAATCAAGTCTAACTGATCTCTAAATACACATTAATGAATCAATTTTTGATAATATGACTTTCTTTAACCCCTTTTAAAAATGCAAAAGACCACAAATCAAATAAAACCTATAAAAGTATGCCCAAAAACTATCAAATCATCAAGAGAACTCCTGAAGGAGATCAAAACTAAAACTTAACACAAAAGCTTAATGAGAAACAAACCAAAAATTTAAGAAGTCAAGCCAAAATTGGACAGAAAAATTACTGACTTAACATCTGGCTCCAGCTGCGGGATGAAGTCCTCCCTATGAGGCTTCAAGAACCTGTAGACCAGTGCCTTCTGTCCTTTGTTCACCTATCTGAAAACTTCCATTGGGATATGGAGTCCTTATTCAACCTCACTCACACCGGTATGTACAATGAAGAGTGAAAATGATCTCATAAACTGTAGAAATGCTTGAGGAATCGCCCATTAACAGGGTTGGGTAACTCCTCATCTTCCAGGGACTGCAAGATAAATGTATTATTTTCCAAAACTTTAGATATCAGAAAAGGGCCAAACCAAAGATTATCAAATTTGCCATGCTTTCCCTTCTGTTCCTTTCTTGCATCCCATCTTAAAACCAACTCACCTTCTGAAAATGTATGCTCTTTAATTTTTCTGTCAAACCTGTGTTTTACCTTAGCTCTGTACAGCTGAGCTTCTTTGTCCACCTTCTCTCTATGCTGCTGTAGCTCTATCATCTCAAAGATCCTCCTTTGCATGTCATCTGGTTCCTCTTGAGAGTTTTGCAGGAATTTCATCATTGGAATCCCCAACTGAATAGGGAATACAGCCTCTGTGCCATATACTAGCTGAAAAGGAGAAGTGCCAATGGCATGTTTTACTGTAACTCTATCTGACCACAATGCATATTTCAGCATTGAATCCCAAGACCTTTTATTATGTTTCAGCAATTTCTTAATGCTTTGAATGACATTCTTGTTAGATGATTCAGCCTGGCCGTTTCCCTGAGGATAATAGGGAGTTGAGTGTTTCAAAATAATGCCATTTTTCTCACAGAAGGCCACAATTGCCTTGGATTTAAATGCTTTGGCATTATCAGTTATTAATCTGTGTGGGCAGCCAAATCTACTCAGGATATTGTCTTCAATGAACTCCATAATCACCTTATCTGTAGCATTCCTTGTAGGAATGGCTTCCACCCATTTTGTGAAGAAATCTGTGGCAGTCAGAATCCAATGATGTTGTCCTGAAGATGCTAGATTTATCTCTCCAATAAAATCTAGACCCCATTGCTGAAAAGGGGCATTGACTGCAATAGGCTTCAATGGCAAGGATAATAATTTCTGTTTACCTGCAAATTTTTGACAGGGTATGCAAGTTCTTACCTGCTGGTAAACATCTGAGAAGAGGGAGGGCCAATAGTATTCAGCTCTCAAAATTTTGTAAGCTGTGGCTTTCCAATATTTATGCCCTCCACAAGCTCCTTCATGATATTCTAAAATTACTTCCCCTATTTCAGCTTGATCCAAGCACCTTAACAAGATACCTCCTGGGTCTTTCCAAAACAATTGATCTTCCAGCAAACAATATTTAGTAGCTTTCAGTTTCAGAGATCTGGCAACCTTCCTATCTAAGTGTTCTGGGCATTGCAAAAATAACAAGAAATAAACAATATCAGCATACCAATCTGAAGATGAATAAGAGTCCATGATCCTTTCTTTCTTCAGCATTTCTTGCTTTTCTTCAGGTGCTGATTCTTCTGCCATAACATGTAATCCTAGTGCTTGACAATTTGAATCAGCCAGCAGTTTGGCCAATCCTGGTCCTTTGACCAGCTTAGTAGGTCTGATTTCCACCTCATATTCCATAATCTTGGCAATCCACTTTCCCCTCTTTCCTTCACTGTCAGGCTGTGTCAGAATATCTTTTACTACAGCATTTGGAACAAATGAAATAACCTTGGAATGTAAGATATAAATTCTGAAAATTTTTAAAGCCTTCACCAGAGCATAGGCTTGCTTTTCCAAGATACTGTATTTCAGCTCTGAATCTCTGAGGGTTTTACTGAAAAAGGCAATTGGCTGCTCCAATCCCTCATTATTCTTCTGAAGTAGAACAACAACAATAGTATCTTCTGAGGCAAAAGAAAAAGTAAGGAATTCTTTGGAAAAATTAGGACTTACCAGAACAGGTGCTTCAGTCAGAGCCACCTTGATTTTTTCAAAAGCTGCCTTTGCTTCAACAGTCCATCTAACTTCTTGGTCCTTCTTTAACATTGCTATGAGTTGTTTAATGGTCTCAGCAAAATTAGGAATAAACCACTGCAGAAAATTTATCTTGCCAATAAATGATTGCACATCCTTTTTGCTCCTGGGAAAACTAATCTTTAGTATTGCTTTGACTCTCTCAGGGTCAATTCTAATGCCATCAGGAGACACCAAGTGACCCAACAGTCTGCCCTCTTGCACAACAAAATGAAATTTCTTGGGGTTTAAAGACAGTCCAAATTTTCTGCATTTCTGAAAAGTTTGCCTCAAATGTTTTAAGTGCTCATCATCAGATTGTGAGAACACAATGATGTCATCTAAATAAATGACAACAAACTTATCTTTCTCACCTACAAATGCAATGTCCATTGCCCTCTGAAAGGTTGCTCCAGCATTCATCAGACCAAAGGGCATCTTATCGTACATGAAAGTCCCCCAGGGGGTGGTAAATGCTGTTTTTTCTTTGTCATCAGGGTGCATGGAAATCTGATTGTACCCTGAGAATCCATCCACCATGGAAATCCTCTGAGCTCCCACAACCTACTGTAAGACTTGTTCAATCTTTGGCAGATGGTAGTTGTCTTTTAATGAAGATCTGTTGAGATTCCTGAAGTCAAAACACAGTCTAATCTCCCCATTCTTTTTCTTGACAGGTACAAGATTTGCAACCCAGGAAGAGTACCTGAGAGGCACTATTATCTTAGCATCCAGTAACTTTTTTTATCTCTTTTTCAATCACAGGGAATAAGGCTGGATTTATCCTTCTCAATTTCTGTCGGAAAGGCTTGACATTAGGCTTCAAGGGAACCTTATGCTGAATGATTGCTGTGTCATAGGTTATTAATTCTTCATAGGACCATGCAAATACATCCACATGTTCTTTCAAAAGCTTGATATATCTCCTCCTTTGTTCAGCTGTCAGAGATTTTGAAATTTTTACCATTCTTGGGTTTTCTGCAGTACCAATATTGCAGTCTATTACATTTTCTTTTGAAGATTGTACCACTGGCTTTGATGGAGTGTCATCTTTGGTAAAAATTCTTTCTAAAGGCACTAAACCTTTAGGGATAAAATTACTCTTCAACTCGATGATCTTATGACCTGCAATCTCAGCTTCAGGAAACTCATTTTCAGCAAAAACATTTTCAGTAGACTCACTTTCAGCAGACTCATCATCCTGTTCTTCTCCTTCATCCTGATCAATTTGGGCATTGGAAAATTCATCTGTAAGCTCAAGGAATCTCTTAATTTCAATATCATCTTCGAAAACCCTCCAATGCTTCACATTGTCAGGGACACATGGTCTATACCTTACCTCTATTGGATACCTTAGCTGTGTAGTTTTTGGAATTCTGAAGTATGTAGCTGCTAGAGCTAATGAGTCTGCAGTTTCATTGTGATTTCTGGGAATATGAGAGATGTTAAATGCTATGAAGTAATTTTCTAACATATCCCATACCTCATTCCTGTAGATCTTCAACAAACCCTTCTTTACTTGATATTTGTTCTTCACTTGTTGAACAACTAATTTGGAGTCGCCAAATGCAGCAATTTGTTGAATGCCTAAGTCTTTTGCAGCTTTCAATCCCAGTAGCAGAGCTTCATACTCAGCAGTGTTGTTAGTGGTAACAAATTCCAGCTTATACATGAGTTTCACTGTCTCACCTCCAGGAGAAATTAGCAAAACTCCAACTCCAGCACCCTCTTTGTAAGAGGATCCATCAAAATACAGCTCCCATAATGCATCTTCTTCTTCTCTGCTGTGTTTTATGGGTGGATCTTTTTCCACTTGTAATAAACCACCTGAATTGTCTTCATCAGAAAAATTTAACATGCAAGTACCAAGATCTTTATCAACAGAGTACAATGGATGATTAGTGGGGTTTTTATCATCTATGACAATGTAGGCAAACTGTAGTTCTCTGTAAAGTCTCCTATTTTCTCCACCAAAAACAGGAATGGTGGCATATGAGAGATCCATCTGTAAGGTTCCTCTAACCTTCTTTGCCCAGGATCTTGAAAGAAGCATACCAAAATTGGGTGTGATATCAGCTACAACAACATCCATTATGACACTCTTCATGGGCAGCTGAGTAAGGTTAACAACCATGTCTTTAATTACCCCTAGACACTTGACAGATCGGGAGTCAAAGGCATATAATTCATGGTAAGGTTTGGTGATACTGAGACCAAGGGCTTCCATCACAGCTTTGGGCATTAAGTTATGGGATGCTCCAGAGTCTAATAGGCAATTGTGGATCATTTGATCATGGACAGTTAAGGTAACATAGAAGGGAGGAGAAGCACCGGCTTCATTTTCTATTTTCTCAGCTAGGGCAGAACCAATAAATATTTTTGGGCTTTCTTCTTGCAAATTGACAGTATCTGAAATAGGCTGACAACTAGCAGCAAGCTGACTACTAGCAGAATTCATAACTTTTAAGACTGCTTGTTTATAAGAGGGATTTTTTATTAATTCAGTCAATGGAACAAGAATTTTCAGCTTCCCTAATTCAGTTTCTAAATTAAAATTATGAGCAGCTTTGTTTACCTCTTCAATCTCAACATTCTTCTTGGACTTTTCTGCAGGCTGCTTCTTTTCTGTGACAGGATCAACAGCTTGTTTATCAGGAGCAGCTGCAGCAGGAACAAGAGCTTTCTTCTTGGGAGCTTGGACTACTTGTTTCGGACCAGATCTAAGATTAATAGTCTTTTTAATTCCATTCTGATTAGCAGCAGCATTTACAGCAATTTTTTCAAACTCCAAATCATCTTCAACTTCGTACAAATCAGCATCATAAAATTCAGAATTCAGAAAATCTTCTTCTGTTACAAAACTTGTGGATAAACCGTCTCCAAAGTGATTCATATCTTGATCAGTTTCAGTCTCCTCAAAGAGGAGCTGTTCATCAACCTCCTCTTCATTAGCTACATTATTTTGAAAAGGTGGGGGCACTCTCTGCTCTTCATTCTCCCTCCTTTCCTACTGGATGTCATTATTCCTACGCTCCCTTGGCATGAATATAGGAGCAAACTTCCTCCTGAATTGATTTTGATTATTTGGATTCCTCTGAGCCTCTGGAGCGGGCTTGGCAGAATTATTTTCCAGTTCTAGCTTGTTTAACTTGGCAATGAGAATCTTTACAAGTTTAGCCATTTCATCTATTTTGGCTTCAGCAGACTGAGGTGCAGCACTTGTTGAAATAGCTTCCTTCTTACCTTTTCTTTCATACAGCTGTTGGGGTGTTTCTTTTTTAAGTTTATTTGAAGCCAGTAAGTTTGAATCCACCTCCAATGCTACATCTTGCATGTTCAGCAAGGTGGCAACTCTACTTTCTCTCAGCAGCAAAGAGAATTCATGATCAAATGCATTGGCATAGGTAAGCTTGGCTGATGTTTCAGTAGGTTTGATCTCTGCTAGAATCCTACTATACATCTTGTTAAATCTTTTTGAGAAGTCAGCAACAATCTCATCTTTCTTTCTTCTGAGTGCACCAAATTCAGAGATATAATAGGTATGATCCTTGGTGTCTCCCCACTGCTTCAGAAAAAGGTCACGGAGTTCCTCAATGATTGTAATTGAGTTGGCAGGCAACTCTCTAAACCACTTTCTCACATCCCCATCTAAGCTTTGCACAAATACTCTCATCCACACATCTTTAATTTCAATGTTCTGATTGTCTGCATAACTCAGGAAAGCCTCCCAATGTTCTTCTGCAGTTGTTTCACCTTGTCCATTGAATCTGGGCATATATTTTTGATAATCATGTCCAGGCAAGGCATGTAAAGGCTGGGGTAATGCTAATGGTGCATACCTAGCAGCTATCATTCTTTCCATCATATCCATGGGTGGATTTTGGCCTGCCATTGTGGACTGAGGTTTAGATTGAGGTTTTGAAGAGGAAGAAACTTGACTGGTACTTTCTTGGAAAGGGTTCTTTCCTATTTTCAGCTGAAAGAGTGGGATTTTTCTAGGAGAAGCAGTCTTAGCTTTCAAAAAGGTTTCTGGATTGGTAAAAACTTGGAAAGTATTTTCAGGAATGGTAGGTTTTATCCAAGGTGAGTTTTCAGCTGGGTCTAATGAATCACCCAACTGGTGAGGGTCACAAGAAGTTGGAAAAGATTGGGACCTCCTGAGCTTTCTTGTTGTTTTTATAATCTTTTTAGGGTCTGTCACACCCAGTAGCAAGGGAGATGTAGGTCTGCTCCTAGTTCCAATACTTCTAGAAGCCACTATGACAATGGTGAAAATAGCCTTCAAAAAATGCTGGTTCAAGTTCACCTCTCAAACCAGGAAAACAGGTAAGTATCCCAGGGAAGATATGCTTCAGCTTCATCCCCGGCAACGGCGCCAAAGATGTTTGTGCCAGAAATTGTTCATAAGGCTAGGGGAACAAGCCAACACAATCTCAAGAGTAAAAATCAATATATAAAACAAAGTTTAGGGTTTTTGATATGATTTGAATGGTTGTAAGCTTCAAGATCATGCAGGGAATACATTCAGAGTAAAAGCAACAACTAAATCATAGAGATAAACTGATAAAGATGCCCAACATATCACAAAAATCCAACAAAGAGACTATGGTGTGGTTCATACATTAAAAGATAAGCATTACCAGAAAAACACATTAACTAGCAATGAATTTACCATTTAAGAAGCAAAACATGCTCAATAACAAAGCCAACATAGACAAAATGTGGGGGAAAGAGTCATATATCACATTATTTCATCAGTAAATGCATATGAGAGTTACAGTACCTATCTCTGAACAAGTCTAAAAGTACAAGCAGCTAGCAGACCTCCTGATGCTCCCAAAAATCAGAACCCTAACAATGACTTGCTAACTCTTCTAAATAGACATCATCTACAAAATCAGCTAGGTTTCTCCTTCTAACTACCTCCATCGAATTACTAAGCTAGGTAAAGTAAAAAGTGACTTTTTACAAACTTAAATGATTGCTAAAAATAGCAAATGCTTAACAAAAGTGTTTATCAAAAATAACCACTAACTAATAACTGTTTCATATCTTCTTAGCTTCCTAACCAAGAATTGATATTCCATCTAGGCTTCGAGACCTCTTCTTAGCTCTTTTATGCTTCTTCTCCATATCAGTTATCCTTTTCTGCAAGTCTTCATTTTCCTATTGTAAATGATCAACAGTCTTCTCCAGCTTTGCACAGTACCTGTCAGCAACTCTTTTCCTGCTAAGGACTTCCTTGGAAACTTCTGACAGCTCCAAAAAATGCTTGTGGACATCCTACAACTCCTCTATAAGCCCTTTATTAAATTTGAATAATCCAACATTAGTTTCTTGCAGGTGTTTCATGTGTTTCCTGTATTTCTGAATACTTTCCTGTACATCCTCTTCATCAAAATTTGGGATCTCTGATATACTTTCTTCTTTCATTAAAAAGTTTGTGTAATCTGCAGAAACACCAGGACCCTCCAAAATGCCTGCTTCTCTGAGTATCTGCTCATCTTCATCCTCCCAATCCTGACTTTCAAAAGGACAGATTCTAGCTTCTTCATCTTGTTGCTGTTTTGAACGTTTATTCCTTATCTCCGGCACTATTTCTGATAAATTAGTCTTGTACTGTTCAATCTCTCTTGCTAACTGTGATCTTTTTGTCTTTGCAGGTTGAGGAAATGAAGAAGGCTTGGAAATTGACTTTCCCTTGCCTCTGCTGCCCTGTTTAACAATTTCTGTTTCTTCATTAGAAGAAGAATCAATCACAACAACTTCTTGTCTAGCATTCAACTTGGGATTAAGTAGTTTTTTCATATTCCATATCAACTTATTAGTTGGCCTAGTTTTAGGCCTTCTGTATGAAGTAGCAGTCCTTTTCTTCTTCCTTGCTTTGACTGATTTGCATTCTGAAAATTCTCCACAGGCCTCAACACCTAACCCTACTTCATCAAATGGCTATTCATCCTCCAATAAATATTCTTCATCCTCAGATAAAATAGTGAGGGGGCTTCTCTGTTTAGTTTTCACTTCATCTTCAAGCTCAGCAGCCTTCTCTTCATCAATAGTCTTAGCCTCTTTAGAATGTGCTGCTATTGGCAATTGCAGACTAGGCTGAACTTTTTCTTCTGTAAACAATGAGTACCTGCTTTTAAGGCAATCTGAAGATTTTTTGAACTGACTGGCAACCTTTTCTTGCTCTGCTACCTGCTTGGCTACCTTCTTAGTCTTAACCTTATCTTTATCTGCAGGTTTGGCTGTGTGACCTAACTTTTTTATCATCACTTTTCCCTTGTCAGTCTGTCTCTTTGGTTGCTGGTCTTCTTGCTGGGGATGAACATCTGACCAGAACAGAAAGAAGTCCCATGTCCTACCTTCATGTTGCAACACTGTGGTGATGATCAGTTTGATCAGGCCATGATGAAAAAGTGTCTGGGAGGTGTGATCATCATGTTGCTTTATCTTGCTTGACATCTTCTGCAGGCTCTTTAAAAAAAAGAAGGGCAGGTTCATTTTAGAAACTCCTACTATGTGTTGAAGGAACTTGAAATGATATTTAAATACAAATGAATATCTTCCCTCACAGGTCACATAACTCTGAAGTATCCTTATGGGCTCAATCCACTCTTTCCTGAAATTTTGAATGAGGATGCCCTTGTTCCAGTCAGGAGTCACATTAGGCAACAAGTACCTTTGTGGTTCAAACTCAAAAGGCAACTTTTTGAACCAATGCTCTCCTTCATTACTAATCTCAGTAGCTTTTGCAATTAATTCCACAGTCATCTTGAATTTCAAAGCATCCATCATGACCATATCATCTTTAAGTCCCTGAGCAAACTTGCAGGACACCTGAGCATTATATCCATCTATCTTCCTGAAAAACTTGAGCCAACCTGCTTGTTGAAATAATTCTGCACAGTCAGGAAGCTTCTCAATCCAGGTTAGGTCAGTGGGCTCAGCCCTGTTGACCTTACCACTTTTTCCACTCTTTCCCATATTCCTCTTTCAGGAAACAAAAACAGTCTGGCTTTAGGTTTCAAAAATGCTTTGTAAACTGATTTTTTTGTTCTTTGAGCTCCTTCACAATCTGCTATACACTCCTGGACAGGCCTTCAAGTTCAATGTTCCCTTGTTTCAAACATACAACTAGGTTTGTGGATAGATAAACTGTGAGACAAGATCAATCACAAATGAAAACTGTCATAAGAACAATATAGCGCTGCTTAATTTCAAAAATGCACCATCAGGCATAATGTCGAACTGCTTCAGAATATAAGCCACTCAATCTCCTCATTTTAGGGTTAAGGAGACAAGCAGTATGATATGCGTTCAAATATTAGTTCCTCCTTCAGTACAACTGATTCAAATCACTCAAAACAGCGTTGCAATGTCCAGGCTATTCAATGTAATTGAAAACTGTCAATGAATGTGGCTGCTTTATATCAGTATTTCACTTTAATCTCTTTGTATCAACCAGTCTAGATTTTCAAACCCTAAAATCTTCACAGCTTCAGAATTTTGGAAGAGCAATATCAACCACATATTTATTTAACCAACTGGAGACTGCCTGTATGAAAAAGGGGAGAAGAACACCAATGTCTACAATAAATTCACCCTAGCCAAAAGACTGCCATCAAAACCTATATATGAAAGCCAACATGTTCTCCAAGCAATTGATATTGCTTTCCAAGCAATTGATTTTTCACATTATAACAACTATCACTAGCTTCCGCCATCTTCTCAAGCAGACTGAACACTTGCACATTAAAAGATGAGCATAATAAAACAGTCTATAAGTCCTCTCAATGTTGTTTCCTGTAGATTCTAGTTTAAATTGGCATTAGGTCTGAGAAGAAACCTATTCAGTTAGCTCATTATAACCAATATGCATCACTATCAGAGTTTTTGGGATGTATTGGAGAGTAAATCATAAACAATCTTCGTTCAAACAGTCATTGAAGTTTCACAGGCCGAATGCTTTAAGCTTAAGGTTACTTTGCTGCTCTGTTCATGAAAATTCCTCATAATAGCTTCAGACAGCTATTTCTATGGCAAAGGGTTCATTTTATGACCTATTCTATCATCTCCAGCAACCAATTTCTCCAAATAATCGCGCAGCGAGAAAAACCCAAAATTTTCAATTATAAGGATTTGTATTAAAATACCTGTCAACTTTCCAACTGCCACGACTTATACCTTCGTTTTGGGCTATCAACGGTTTCTCCTTATGCGTACATGTGTCTTCAAATGGTTTCCTTGACTGCAGGTAAGTGAATTACGAAGCCCTAATCTTCGCTGTCTTCTATAACACTATCTCTTCTCCAGAGCAACACAATCCACCTTCTTAGCAATTTGATATGCTTCACGAGTACTCCTCTCCTATGATAATGCGTGTAGCAAGAGAACTCTGCCAGCTTAGACCGAGATTCACGGATATTTGTCCAACTGATTCCGCATTAGAAGCAATGATGAACCTGATTTGTTTCGTGATTGATAACCACCTGAAAACCTATTTAAACTGCAGCATACACGTGCTAGAAAACTCACCAAATGTAATTAGTCACTTCCAGATGAAAATCATGATGAAAATCTGCATAAAAATCGAAAAAACAAAGGGCCGCGATATTCTTGTAGCACGCCCTTTGTTAAATTTTCATCCAGCGCTACAAGAATAACTTCCATGCCAAATTTTCGCTGTCTTTCAATTTTCTGCTAATTTGTCGGAGGTTTAAAATGTTGCTAGGCTAAGAATCAAGTCTAACTAATCTCTAAATACACATTAATGAATCAATTTTTGATAATATGACTTTCTTTAACCCCTTTTAAAAATGCAAAAGACCACAAATCAAATAAAACCTATAAAAGTATGCCCCAAAAACTATCAAATCATTAAGAGAACTCCTGAAGGAGATCAAAACTAAAACTTAAAACAAAAGCTTAATGAGAAACAAACCAAAAATTTAAGAAGTCAAGCCAAAATTGGACAGAAAAATTACTGACTTAACAGATGGAACCGAACAAGATTTGGCGAATGAATAGGAGGGTGAAAGGGTCTATTATTTATAAAGTAAAAGGAGGTTATCCAGCAGCAATCGCATGTTTTACAACTCTCCCTCTAGGGAGTCCTCTCAGAACCAAAAGGATAGCGAATGACCAATCCACCATTGAGAACATTAACCCCAAAAGAATGAATATTGTGGTGAAATAGATTCCTACATAACAGTTAGTTAGTTAGTTTTTTGCGGATCAAACAAGAACTTACTTTATTTATGAACGAGATGAATGAGCACCTAATTGTTAACTGCACAAGCCATTCAGTGCATGCCCTAGCCCCACCCATTATGTTACTCGATGAGGCATGAGATGACTCCATTCGGCCGTGGTACTCAATGGCCGGTATGATATCCAAGTATTGATCCCCCAGCATCATTTCTTTCAGCATCACTAGGAGCGGTTCCATCAGCATTTGAAGGAGCATCATCCCCAGCATAACCAGTTGAACCAACCTCAGTAGAACAAACATTAATAAAATAAGGTGCTATGCTCTTTCCCTACAGGGGAAGGACCCAGAGGTCCACCCTTCATCTACTAGTCAATAGGAGGTCTCGACTAAAAGGAGAGGGACTTTCCTGAGGTTAATACGGGAAGGATCTGTCTTTCCAGCTGAAGCACTAGTAGAACCTTCGTTTGTAGTTGTTCCAAAGGCAGTACCGTCATAAGTAGATTCTGTATTTTCAGCCTCTCCAGTGGAATTAGTTGAACCATAAGTCTTAGCTTTTCCAGCAGTTGTTCCTGAAGAGAGAGCCCCAGCTTTCCCAGCTTTCCCAGCTTTCCCAGTTGAACCAGTAGAACCAACAATAGAATAAGTAACAATCCCATCAGTTGGAGTTCCAGCCTTCCCATTAGCACTAGTTTTATCAGCCACGGTAGAGTATCCAAGCAGTTAAGTAGCCAGCCCACTTGCCCAACCCCGGCGTCCCTAGTCCTGTCGAGTTGCAATTATGAAAAAGCAAGCCATCCATTATTTCCATTTCCTTGCCCCACATGCTAGGCCCACTCTCTCACATATGGCAGGTGCCTATACTTGTGGCCTTGCTGGGTGCCTTATGCGGACTGGGTGGACATCTCTTCTCTCGTCGTCTGGTGCGAACTTGGAATGGTTTAATTTGGGGGATATGCTAATATGTCAACAAGCATGGCTCAATGTCTTCTAGTGGGAACATGGGTGCAATGAGAAAGCAAGCAATTCGTCTGTGTCAAGTTATTGAATCAGAAGTTCACAAGAAGAGATCGACGGGCAAGAGAGATATAGTTCAGGCAGGTATCAAGATCGAATATCCCAGGTCTCTTCTCTGGTTATTTGCTCTTTTTTTGCGAAGCATCATTGATTGGTGCTCTTGTCGAGCAAAGCAGAGTCATCTCGTCGGGTGGGTCTCGCCACCACAGGTTCTATCCTCGTGGGTCTAGCATCACGTTCTCTCCTAACGTTCTAGCCTCATGGTCTAGCCGGTAAGCAAGCAAGTCATAAAATTGATTGTCTCCAGTTCGCAAGAATAGAGATCCTGGTATCAATCGATCAGTCGGGCAAGCAACAAGATCTCAAAGGTAGGTCGGAAGAGAGAGAGAGAGGGCAGGAAGCAAGTTCGATCTCAGGCTCGGTGCTTGCTCCAACTAGGCAAGGTCAGTGCTCCCCCCAAAGATGTTGGCTGTCAATCAATCAAATGCAAGCAGGACTCTCAGGTTCCTCGAATGCTGGGAAATAAATACATCTCCCCCACTCCTTATGGCCAGGTATCTATCCGTTGACAACCCCGCCACATCCATCATAGATTATTCCTTCATCCGGTGTACAACACCCCCACGCATAGATATATCTATCAAGCAAGCCCGCCATTTGTTTCATTCTTGTCTCAGCTCGCCCTGGTGATTATTTCAGCCTGCCCGCAATCTAGCCAATTGAAAGGGATAATTCTATTCCAGGAAGAAAGCAATGGTTGTTTCGGTTGGAGGAAAATAATAAAGGTTGGAGCAAAATAAGTTTCTAAATACGAAAAAGAAGTTCGCACCGCAGAGAATTCCGCACCGCCAGACGACGAGAAAAGTCCCACAACACTGGCTGAGAAAGAAGTTCCGTTCCACTTCACCTGCTAGACATAGATATAGGAAGGAGGCCCTAGAACATCAGGTCTTCCCAATTCACTTTATACAGGCACGAATCTTAGAACTTACAAGCCCCGGGTAGATTGGAAGGATTAACCTGAAAGGATTTCATTCATATACTTTCCTTAATTAAAATGCATGTTCGATACCGCGATGGAAGAAACCCCCTCCCCACAACCCCTTGTTTATTAGAGATAAAATCTCTTTTTCAGAAGCTTTTTCGGATCCACCTTAATCACCCGACCTGGGCCCAATCTGGTAGGTGCTTTAGAGCCCAGAATTAGGAATGAAGTGAACAGGCCCGAAAACAGGAGATAATAGACCTTGATAGGAATCACTCTTATTACGTATATAATATCACACTTTTACTTTCTGTACTTTTACTTTATTTTAGAACCACTCGGGTCGGGATTTGACTGTCCAACCTTAATCTTTAGATTAGAACCCTAGGACGGACGAGGGAATGATGGAGGATGGATGCCTTCTGTCGTAACTAACCTTCTTATCTTTCTACCCATGCTTTCACTATCGCTGGATTAGCAGTTGAATAGCAGTCATTAGCCAAGGAACCTAGTTGCATGCTCGCGGGGATAGGATTATGGTCCCGAAAAGGAAGAGGGAGGGTTTACCTTTATTGTTTAACAACTATTGGATATATCACTTATGGGTCATTAGAAAGCCTTGTTGGATGGTGGGTGTAAAAACTACTGATAGGATATTATCCCAGACAAGGATATCTTCACGCACTTGCCCCTTAGGTAGAAATCTTAGGGAGATACCACTAGAGAACCGAAGAACCGGGATTGGGATTTTATGGCATGTGCTATGACATAAACCACCTTACCCTTTACCTTTAGACCTTAAACCTAGAAGCATTGAGGCAGTTATCCCTAACTCTGTTAGTTATGAAGGAAGCTATCCAGTTATACAACATGTACGCAGGGGCATATACACTCCCTTTAGATTTACCTGCACCAAATAGACCTCTGGATCTAGAGACCTAGAATGCACGTTTTTAGTGTAAGTGAGTCAACGATCATCATTAGACCTAAGAAGCACTCGGAGGAGCCATGGATGCTTCAGACCCTTACCCTTAGACCTTTGAATGCCAACTCCTAGGCTACCACCAGAGAGGAACTTTACCACCTTGACACCTGGAAGGGAAGAGCTTGAGGGAACTGTACATGAAGACCTTACCTTGGTCAGACCATATGCCAGAATGACTTTCATAGCCCTAGCCACATGCTGGAAAGCTTGAGGAGGACATGATTTAATACCTTAGGAGCACCAGATGGGATGTGCGACGGAATGGGAGGATTATGATCCATCAGAGAAGAAAGCGTTGGATGGACGACGTTAGTTCAGATGCCCGGTCCAACCCTCGAAGCATTGAAAGTGGCACCTAAGCGTACGTATGGCGTTGTTTTCATGCCTCAATAAAGTTAGATTGGGCACTTACTTATTCTCTGCCAGTATAAAGTAGAGTCTCTAGAGGCAGGTACGCATATAGACAAGTAAAGAGACTTATAGCCAGCCCCAAATAAGTCAATTCGGATATGCGCAAGTAGGCTTTGACCGAAGCCCCCCACCCAGTAAGTCCAGTAGGGTTTTTCTCTCCTTAAAGGCACCAATCTAGATGCCTGAATATGGAGCTTGAAATAACAAATTAGGGAACAGGCTGATTGGGCGGGCTTTAGAGAATAGACCTTCTTGTATTACATATACAATGAATTACTTAATGTTGGACAACTCAGCTAAGAGTGGAATTCTTGGAGCCGTACCTTATAGCTAGAAGCTATGCTGATACTTGTGGATTCAGGCACCCAAGCCAGAGGGACAATTAATCATTCGTCGAGTACAAACTTGAGTTCGGAAACTCATAAAAAAATATTTCTTCCAACCCCCAAGAAACACCAGCTTTTCTTTAGTAAAAACGCAGTTGGCAAAGGGTTTTCGGATCCACTGGACCAGACCAATCGGCATGACTGGTTGTCTTACTTAGTCTCTTTAGGGCATTCTTTTTTGGTTTGACTAGAACCAAATGGCAGGAAATTAGCTATTATGCTAAAGCCAAATGCTATTTATCGACCCAGATGGAAGATGATGCCTCCGAACTCTTTGAAATGGGGTTCACCTTATAAAAAAATGTAGTTGGGAGCGCTTTTGAACGCTTACGCCCCTCGACTTTCTTCTTTAGAAACCCACCTAACCTTTATTGCTTATTCCATACCTCCTCTTTTGGTTCTTCTTTGGCACCACACCTCATCTTATTTTCATATGCCGCCCGGGCGAGAGATACCTTTTCTTCTTAAACTTTTCTTATCAGTATTTGTTAGACCCAACTTACCTTGTCATAGAACCTTACCACTTTCAATATTTAGATACGTCATCTCGTAGGCTTGAGAGACCTTCTTTTTTTAATTCTTTAGGACACACCTTTATGCCGTAGATGACTTATTCTTCTTAGTCACTTTATTTTAGAAAACTCCTTCCCACAAACCCAATAAAGTTCCAGTGCTTCCAGAATCTACTTCATCACATGCTCTGATTGCTTGGAGGGAGGAAATGCCCAGACAGAGTAACCGGTCAGGATATGCTTTATAACACTTGCCTTTAGGAGTCTTCAAAGTATGGATGGCTGAACCATTTAAAGGGGCCTTTCACCCAACAACTGGAGTAGCACCCTTACCCTGAAGCCTGGAATAGCAATTTAGTAGTGTAGGAATATCCCATGAAACTCCCCCGCCTTAGCTTTATTGAACTTACCTATAAAGCTTATCACCTTTAGAGCTAGGCATGTTCAAACTAGAACAGTTGCTTAATTCATTGCTTTGTTTAGTGGAGTGGGTACTGCTTAGACCTTTCTTATCAGCATCGCATGTAATAATAGTATCTTGTATTTTCGCTTAGCTTAGGTTAGATTAGCTCTTTGTTGTAATGATATCAATTGTATTACTCCTATTCAATTACTATCCATATATACTAGTATTGAGATTGGTTCAGCTTTGATTACTAATACTGTACCCTTCATGTTCTTGTATGCCATTTGTAATACTATGTTTATAAGTGTAAACATATGGATATCATACTAGTGATTAGTATAAGTAACCTCATGTTAAAGGAGGAGATGAGCTTGGTATATACTCCCACCCCATGTGGATGGCGCCACAAGGATCGGGGAAAAAGCTCTGAAAGTAAGCTCGTTCGCTCCTTCAATAATAAAGGGAGCAAAGTAGTAGTCATATCTTCATTTTGATGGTTGAGATAAACAATCTTTTTCGGGTAATGAAATTGGATTTTATTATATATATATATATACCATACCCTTTCCAGACATTTACCTAATGGCATGCATGAGTCCACAGGATCATCATAGTATCAGCTAAAAGACAATGTGGTAGCTCACTTTGCCATAAACTGACTAGATTGATTATATTCATAGAGCCACATCTGGGGTGGGCTGCTCCGCTAGCAAATTTATCCTCCTTCTAGGAGGGACTTCAAGTAAAGCAAGGTAAAGTAACCAACAACCCGTACTTCTGAAGAAAGAGTAACCAACAACACAAATCCATCGTAGGTAATACGCAGCCCTGCAGGGCTTAAAAAGCGGTTAGAGTTAGGGCCAAAGAAAACGTCCTACAACGCTACAACCTGAATGTCCTGGGCTAGCTCCCTTACTGTAGGAAGCCTCCTCTTTAAATTACTTTGTTTATATAGATTCATATAATAAATGGAACTCACATATAGACGTTACTTTCCTTTAGTGTAAACAAGGTATGTCCAAGTCAGAGATATTGAGTCACATTCAGGTAAGGTACATAGAGTTCTCTGTTGTTAGGTAACCTACACATCCATTCATTGTTTTACTCACATATATATATATATATACATGCATGTATATTAATTTGCATATAGAAGTTTAAACCTCCTTCCATTTCAAAGATAGAATCCGCCCTGAAGGCAAGAATTGAGTTAGTCCAGACTTCACTAAACCGTCTCATTGACCAGTTTTTATTAGCCATAATAATAAAAATATTTAGGGTTCAATGATAATTTCCTCCGGATCATCAAAGTTAAATTGCTATAAACAGAGTATAGGTCTTTCCGTTCATCCCCCCCGTGCTTGGGCCAATCCCCACTTACTGCTCTTGAGGTTTCATTTATGCAGGTTATAATAGTTGGTTATAGATAGACGTGGTGAGCAATGGCAAACTCTAGGCCAGTTACTCCCGGCCGTACACCCTGTTTAAAACAGTTTTTATATATCAGCATGCATGTCAACTCTAACCGTTCCATATTTCACCCATGACAATAACATATTCTGCTATTCACCATGAATACTTCTAGGATAAATACACCCTGCATTTTAACTCCCCTATACCCTGGCATACCAAATAACCACATCGTCGTTAAGGATATCCCTTTTCAATAGCTTGTTTAGGAGCCCTATAAGCCCCCGTGGGCAGATTAATACCATCGATCAACACACACTAAAAAACGTATAAAAATTATATTGAAATAAGGTTAAGCAAATCAGGCGTCCAGTTAAGCCATGTCACTCTCATAATATTTAGCCGGGTCACGCCCAGGTAAGTAAAGCCTGATATATCATATTTATTTTATGTCCAGTCGTCAAGTAAAATAAGGTCACCTCAATCCAATCCATATCATTTCACCTCAGGGAAGAAGCTTCAACCGGCCTATATCGTTGTAGTGGGTGGAATAAATCATAGCCGCTACTTCCATAGGATCCCTCTCGCTTGCCTAAATATAGCAACTGGGCTCATCAATACCGCCTGCCATTGATTGAAGGGTTATTGCTCTCCCCGGTTTGATTCTCCTGGGATCCATGTCCATCTGTTTTCTACCAGCTTTAGGCTATCTCTTCAGCCCAACCCAGCCAAGTATCCCAGCCCATGATCAAAGCCAAGCCGCCTAGCCCAACAATGCCTAATCAACTATGCAGCTATGATCTCCTATGCTTGCAAATTCTGTCTCCAACCCGAAGTATAGCCCCTGAGCCAATCTCAATATAGTATCCAAGTAGATAAAAAGTAGCAAAGCCAAGTATCCCATATTATTCCAGCAAAGATAATAAATTCCCCATGCTCAGGAAGGTGCTTAGAAGTGAGGTAATTCTACGTTTTTGAACAGTTATCCTCATCCACCATGCCTAGGAAGCAGGTGGTTTCTAAGTGGTGTTACCTTTCTTTTTCCACGTGCCCAGTTAGTAAGGTTAGTTAGTTAGTCAGTTAGTTAAACGACAGTCCCGATAGCCCGTGATCAATATGGGTTTTCTATGTGAGTGACCAGTTCTAAATACCCTGTGCCCAGGAGGTATATGTTCCGGCCATGTGTGAATTAATTCCAGTCATAAATGGCAAGTGGCATCGGTTACGGATTTATGACTTTTTCCACATTGGGGAAGTCTTGCTCCTTGTTTTAGGCTTTACAAACATGGACGGCTGCTTGCTGGCAGAATAAACAACAAAAAATGGATACTTAATTAAGGCTAGTACTATTTGTCATGGACTAAGGCAAGTGGGACTGAAGCTGCCAGTAGTTCAATAGGGGGCTAGTAGTTTTTTAAAGTCATAATAGGGTCCGATCCATCATCAACACACGGTCATTGCGTAGAGTCATTATTAACCTATATTCATGGGAACCCCTACCCAGTTGTAACCCAGTATCCATAGTTAGTATTATTACCAGGAAGGTATACTACTATTAGAGTAAGTCTCGGTAGCCTGCCTTACTAGGATCCATCTTACTCTAAATGGGAGCTATCTTAGTTCATGCATTAATAAGTTCCATGCACACTATATCCTTTCTTACTTTCTTTTATTACCACCAGACAATTCGGATAATTTAAAAAACCTCCCCCTCGCCTACTAAGGAGAGTCCCTTCAGGTCCTAATTTACTATTTTTTAGTAATAAGATTTAATTTTATGGGGTTCGAAGAACACGACCTCCTCTAGGAATTATCCTACCTATTTTCCCTACAAATCTTTATTTATTTATTTTTAAAATGCCTGTGTTTGGGAGCCTTTTTAAAAAGTGAAAACCCGTTACTTATGGATTCAGGCGCCCACAAGCCAAAGGCAGAGGGTGGTAATTAGTAAATTAGTCAAATTTAGTATTTAAAGAACAAAATTGAATTATCGACCCCAATTCTCATATGCATCGGATCCTGGAAAAACAAAATTATTCTTTATAAACCGCTTCTGTGATTGGCGAATATTTTTCAAATCGACCGTAACAATCCCCAACCAAAGACCCAACGAGATGTTCAATGGACTTATAATAGGTTTTTTGGCCTAACGCACCTCAATTGAGCTTTACTAGACACTAGGTCCCTCCCTCTTTATGCCTCACTCTCTCTATGCTCCTTACCTAATTTGCTTTCTATCTTTCCGGAGCATAACCTCACTCAGCCTGCCTTCCCTCTTTATGCCACTTTCCCCGAACAATAGAACGATCCTTCAATCAGTTGTATAATCATTGATATAGGTAAGTATAACGCCCTTGCTCCTGGTGATAAATATACCTGGTTGGTAGAGATCCATATGCTGTCTATCCAGGGTTTAAAACCCTTTCTTTGAGTCACGTTATACATGTATTACTTACGAGTAGATTTATAAACTTCTTTTTGTTATTTTTAAGTCATTCAATTTGGGCGATTGAGGCAGATCACAAGATAATGGTGAAATCAAATAAGTAAAAGTGAGGTAGGCGTGGGCGGAGAAGGGCTAATTCCTCCAAATTAATATCCGTGTGGTTGTTGAATAGAGTATGGTTTCCAAATGGATTGAACTGAACGTGTATGCTAATAAGTAAAGGACTCGCATACCTCTGTCCAAAGATTACAAAAGCGAGTGTAACCATCTCCTCTCCTGGCATTCATAAGCCTGTACATCCAACGAGGCTGCTCTGTCTGTTGGACCAACCATAATCCCATCTACCCAATCAAAGCAAGCCAAATAAAGAGGTTCCATAGCAAGCCATCCTCTCCTCCTAAACGTCTGTTCCAGGTCTAAAGAATATATGTTTGGAATAATAGCTAGAAGAGTAGGGAGCATTTTATTAGGACCTCGCCTTAATAATGACATTAGTCTCTACGAATGACATCACCTTTATTTGGTCACCAATTCTGGGTGGTTAGGTTAATTCCAGTTATTATTTACAAAGCAAAATGAAAATATGATAATAAAGGCATGAAGTGGTTGTTGTCTACATTTGTGGAGGTTTTCTACTTTGGTCCATCAGTAACAAAACCCTCCAATCCCCTAACTAAAATACCTTAAAAGATATACAGGGATCACCAACCTAGTCCACAGTTCTTCTACCAGTATTTGAAGCCGACCTGGTTAATTGAAGGAACTAGAAAGCTAACGACAGGATAACCTCGCTCTAAAGACATATCTCCCCCAAGAACTATTCTATAAATTCCCCAGCCACATAGCATCAATTAGGTAAACCCCTCTACACAAAGGAAGTCTTTCTACACCCTCTATACACCAATCGAAGTAAATAAAGAGGCAGATTCAGGGTTTAAACGAAATGAGATGAAATAAATCATGGAGAAACCACCCAGTCAGGGATCGATGATATAAATCACTTCCATATGCAAGGTACAACACCATTGAGTAAAGTAGGGGCTATGGTACAGGTATGATCTTCCCCGTTGGGAATATATGAACTGAAGTCGAGCACGGGAGGAACTCTCCAATCATGGATCAATGATGTAAATCCTTTGAAATTATAAGATAACTCACTAGTAAAGAGTGAAATTATAAGATAACTCACTAGTAAAGAGAATAGGAACCAAAGCAAAATACTATAATTAACCCCCCATAGCAAGGTATGTTATGTTTTATAGGGAAAGATCCATTGGAAGGAGGAAAACAGTTTGTCCATTTAACCAAGATTAAGTGGGCAAAGTACTTATTAATTAAAAATACTTGGACTTGACTTATAGGAATAGTTTATATGGGATTGATATGTCTTACATCCTTTGATGTGGATAAAATAAAGGACTAACATGGGCAGCGACCACACTTTCAAAACTATGCAAGGATAACTTAACAAATGTAAGAATAGGGACAAAAGAGTGAATAATTTTAATATTTATATTTTTAATAAGCGAGTTTATGATAGCCAAAACCGAGCCGACTAAACTTGGGTTTAAGGCTCAGTCCATATTCAAATTTCAAATTTTCACTTTTACTTTTCACGCCGACCACTTTTCTTTTTCACCAGTCGGGTGAAATTTGTCTATGTCCGACTAGACAAGTTTACAAATTTTAGTCGGTCCTCCACTCGACCAAAATTACTTCAACATACTTGCCCGACCGATTTTTACCTCGACCACTTTTACTCCGACCAAGTCGGCTCTCAAGTTGAACCTTCGACCAAGTCGGCTGCTTTAGTCGGCTGACCAACCGACCACTCAAGTCGGCTCACTTTGGTCGAAATCTGCAGGATATGTTTCTTAGTGTAAAGACTTAAGAAATTACAAATGCTTTTCACCTGTGAGTAAAATGAAGTAAAATAGACACATTTACAAATCCAAATAACTTATGATAAACATATGCCCAAATATGTAGGAAGACTTGAGTCGGCCAATGTGGTGTAAAACCTGGAACTTTCACGCGGTGAGATTTTTATGGGTTCTTGTTCTTTTACTTATCAATAACTGTAAAAGACATTTACAGATGTAAATCTGGAAATATATGCGACCAAATATTCATGCATTCAACCACAAACTATTTCATAAATTAACTATGCTGAAATTCAAAGTAATACAAACTTGTCGATTACAAAATGGTCGGTCCAGACTTGTCTGTCCAGACTCGTCGGTCTACAGAGCTTCAGCTCTTTGACTAAATTACATGCACAGAAGCTTGATCTTCGACTTCTCTTTCTCACCCGGAGTTCCTCTGCTGTCTACTATCTGTGTTCCTGTGTTCAACTAATTTACAAAAATGCTTCTTCTATTTATAGGAAATTTGAAAATTGCTTTAGCATGGGCCGACTGACTTGCCATTAAAGACTGTAATTACTATCTATCTAACAACTTAGCTTCAAAAATAAATTCGATTGGACTATGTTGCCTACTCGTGGACTTTTCCCCCTTGTCAGACTGACAGACAAGATTTCGACTTGTACGGCCTCTGACAAAGTCGGTTGAAGGTTAAGTACAAATCTGCGAGTAATTACCATTTTCCAACACTCCCCCTTAATTATGAGCAGATGGGGATTTTTTTTTTTTAAAACAAAATTTACAAAAATGTCTCAGAGCTTAGACATGCTCTGTTTATGACAGAGTTCATTGTGCAGAACTTGTCATTCCAAGATAACTACGCAGGTAATGGAATGTGTCCTTTGCCAATGGCTTTGTGAAGACGTCGGCCAGTTGGTCTTCAGACCTGCAAAATTCCAAACAAATTTCCTTGTCGTTTACCAACTCTCTTATAAAATGAAACTTTGTGTCAATGTGCTTGGTTCTCTTGTGAAACACATGATTCTTTGATAATGCTATGGCTGAATTGTTGTCACAGAAGATTGTTGTCGGTTCTTGATGGTTCTGTGACAAGTCTTTTAAGACTCTTCACATCC